>JALPQI010019445.1:0-31234 GCA_025490895.1 Thaumatotibia leucotreta
GAAACGAGTGGCGATTTTTTAAAACACGACCGAAGGGAGTGTTTTTAATCGACACGAGTTAGGAATTTCCTTTTTGCACGTGTCTGGTACGTTTTTTAGTAAGGGTGTCCCTCCGAAGTTTTGGACCTGACGTAAAAAGAGCCACTTCTCACACTAACGCGTAAAAAAGGCACCATCTGTACTAAAAATGTTATAAAATAAAAAAAAAAAAAAAAAAAAAAAAAAAAAAAAAAAAAAAAAAAAAAACCTACTAGGTATACCAAACGTGTGCAAACCAACTTGATAACAGAAAAATATACCAAATTATACGTTAAATTTTAGTTGCCATAGAATATTTGAAATTGCCGCCATTTTCTACTAACAAGCTGCTGTTTGCCAGACATATTTTGCAGCAAGCGTACCTTTGAACGAAATCATTGAAATCAAAGTCTGTTTCGACAATCGCTGCACTACGTTCTTCTTCCTCCTCTTCATCTAAAAATAAAACAGGATTTTATTGTCGTATAAAAATTTATACACAAGATAACATTCATAATCGTTCAATCAAAATCCATACAAATAATAACCATTTTTATAATTAAATTAAATATTATATTTTACCTTCTTCTTCGTCTGTATTTTCTTCATTAATTTCCTCGACGACCTCTGAAATAAGAATTATAATTTAATATTCAATACTGACTGCGCCAGATAAAGGGTCGTTTAAAAACAAACAAGCTGAAGGGTTTCGTAACCGGACACTGCACTCTAATGAAAAATAGAGTTTTTATTTCGCAAAATGGATCTCAAATATAAATTATATTTATATTTCTACAGGACTTTATGTTTTAAGGTTTATAGAAATTATAATAAGTGTTTATTAGGACAATGTTTAGGTTTTAGAAAGATAGTATTAATATGTAACTAATGTGAGACTCAACTAAAAGGTTTTATAAATTATGTTAATAGGTCGAAACATGTCAGATGGACGACACTCACTTAGATAAATATTGTACAGTCAAGTGCAAAAATATTTAGATACATATCAAACTACAAATTTTTATTACACAGAATTTTTTTTTAATATATTTAATTTCAAAACTACAATTTACGTACATAGATTAAATCTAACTAATCTACTTAACCTAACCTATATCTAAGATTGGCCCTTGTGGCATTGTACCGAGGATGCTCTTACACAGAAATAAAGTACACTGGGACATATTTTTAAGCATTTTTATATACACCTTATTTTGCTTTTGAATGTAATACCTAGATAATGTTGAGTATTGATAGAAACCTATAGCATAATGTGCCATGTGGTGACGGCAGTAAGAATACATTTGTCACCACCCCAACTCCTGCGGGTGTCGTAAGAGTCGACTAAGGGATTGAAGTGTCATTAACCATTATTTGATAAAAGATTGATGATGGGCAGCAGCGTCATCATAGTGGACACATTACTGCGATCGCCATTCCGCTTGCTCAGTGTGGCGTTTATGGGCATTTACCTCTTAATGCATTTATACGCATAGATAATAGGAGAGGCCTACGTCCAGCAGTGGACTATCATAGGCTGATGATAATGATTGATAGAAACCGGGAAAATGTGGATTTCTGTCAACATTGAGCGCGAATAAAATAAAACATCGAGAAATGGCGAGTAGTCAATTATTTTCTATGGGAGAGACATGTAAAAAAGCATGATTATTAATCGATTCTGATTAAATGCGAGTACTGTTTATGAAAGAAATTGTTCACTCAGTCAATTTTCTAACCCTGCATGACTTTAAAGCTGTCACTCAAACGCCACGTCACCTAAGTGTCAAAACCAAATTTGGACTTTACAGACGTGCGTGTAGATCTATATTACTTTTTGGCGTCTGGGTCATTTTCAGATTTAGAATATGGTCTTTTCGGTGGACATACCTAAAGTTAAGAAATTCCTGTACTCATTTTGGGATAAAACAATTGACGGTACAACTAGGTTCCCCGGTCTATAGCTCTATGCAATCAAATCGCAACATAGTTTATAAAAGCTGTTAACTTTTGACCACCGAGTGGACAACTTTTGTTTTTCGGACTGACAAAGACCCGTCTATATTACATATAGGTACATATATGAAGGTTCCACGGAAAAAACATGTCCAGTGCTTAAAAAAATCAGGGCAAATTCACACCTTATTCTGTTTAAAGTAAGGTGGTTTTTCCTTCTGTAATTTGAATTGACTAGACAATCTAGACATGTTCTTTCCGTGGACCCTTCATATCGTCTTTGGCTTTAAACCAGCAGGCGCCGATAAATCGCCCTAAAGTTTAATTAATTGGATGTTACTTTTTATTTTTTGTACAATTTCACCAGATATTGAAAACATTATAGCTACACCCTATAGGGCCGCGTGGTGACGGCAGTAAGAATACATTTGTCACCACCCCAACTCCTCCTGCGGGTGTCGTAAGAGTCGACTAAGGGATTGAAGTGTCACTGACCATTTTTGATAAGATAACGATTGATGATGGGCAGCAGCGTCATTACTGTGATCGCCAATCCGCTTGCCCAGCGTGGCGATTATGGGCATTTACCTCCTAATGCGTCTATACGCATAGTTTAATAGGAGAGGCCTTCGTCCAGCAGTGGACTATCATAGGCTGATGATGATGATGATGATGATGATGATGATGATAGGCAGTATAAATCATACCGAGTAACTTTTACTATAGGACTACGTAGACACAAAGTTACGAAAAAAATGCGAAAAAAACTTTCATAGATTTTGATCGAATCAAACACCGACACGATCAAAATCTATGAAACAGTTTTTTTATGATTTCGGGTTAAACCCACACTAAAAGTTGCTTAGTATGACTTATACCCATCAATGTGAGCCGAATTTGAAGTTTTTAGATATCGCTAACGTAATAAAATTTCACGAAAAATTGTTATTCACCGAAATTCTGCGAAAAATACTATTAAACAATATTGCAATACTCGTGAAACATCGTGTATGTTTAGGCTAATAAAGTCAAACGCAAAATAAGGTGTAGGTATATAAAATGCTCAAAAATATGTCCCACTGCACATTAATTCTGTGTAATAAGAACGTCGTAACATATTTATAACAGGATTCTTTCGATACATATTTTTGCACTCGACTGCACCTACATCACCACTTTTTGACTTTATTACCACGGAATAGAGTCGAAAAGTGGTAGTGGTGGTGGTGCACTTTACTATAAAGGAACCAACCGGGTATTTCCACTCCCAAATCAGTGCCGTAAACGGTCTCCAACATCTCCAACTCCTCGTCCTGTTGAATGTCGGGGGCGCCGAAGATACCTTCCTCCGGCCACACTTCTCTGTACAGTAAACAATCTTAAAGGTGCCTATAATAAGTTTATTATTATCTTTATTATCATCTGTGATGGTTTTTAACCTGTCGGGTAGTTATCCGACATAGCATTTAATAAAAAAATAAGAAAATGGCTTACAGATGAAGCATTTTATGACATGCATGAATATGATAATTATAATTTAATTTAATGTATTTTTTTTAATTTTGAATAATATGAATAATATGTTGAATAGATTATTTTAATGTAAACTGTAAATTAATTAATTGACATCCTAATTTTATTTTATTATTTTTGAAATGTAAAATTTTTAATTTTGTGAATAAATGAATATGAATAAAGCAAGAGCAAAGACCACAGTATCTCGAGTGCGTAGTAGTCGTCATTGTTTAATGAAGGTTTTTGATACTGTTTTGTACCGCCCCATAGGGTGAGATGGCAGCACTGTGCTTAAGGTCCAACGAACTGTCAAAATAAATACGCGTATTTCATTTTAAATATATTTTTAAGTATATTTATTCTTAAAGGATATTGTTTTATTAAATAAATAAAAAAAAAATAGTTCCAAGTCAATTCCCATTTTTTTTAGTACTTGACTTTGCGCGCCTGTTTTAGAGCTCAATCTTTAGTTCGACGACCGTTTACTAGTCGTAATCCATTATAAAATCAATAAACTTCCAAATACAACAAAATTTCGATTTTTTTAGTTCAGTACCTATGAAGGCTATGAATCTGACACCTGTTTGGACCTTACGCCTACGGAGCGTTGCCTGGTGGCAGAAGAAATATTAAAAACCTTCATTAATACAGTTAGAAGTGACAATTGTAACGAGATACTGTCTGGCAATATCAGCAATTACAAATATAAACGAATGATCGCTGCTATAAATAAATATAGTAGATATATTAAGAAAATAGTAGTGCTTCCAGTGTTTATGGATATGGCGCGATAGAGGCGCATATTTGATGCAGATATTTGAAGGAAGAGACCCGTTCGGATGCGATTTATACTTGTTGTTAAAACGTTCGACGCCGGTGAAACAGCGTCTGTGATTAGCAAAATCTGACTCCTATGCCAGTGATACACATACGTGTCGAAAGTAATCTTTATTTACGCCACTACCATAAATCAAGTTCTTACTCCTTATGCCAGTGGCATAGAAATTCGAACGTTTTTGACACAAGTGCTGCGTCGCCGGCATAAATAGATAAATATCTTGGGACATTTTACACAAATCGACCCAGTCTCACGGTAAGCTCAATTAAGGCTTGTGATGTGGGTACCAGGCGACGATATATGTATACAGGGTCACTTTTCCGCCAGTACAATAAATCAAAATACGTAATAGTAGTCCAAAATACAAAATACTAGCATTTTTTGTTACTTAGGTAAGTAAGTTGGATAAAAAAAAAACTAAAATACTAATGTTCCAACTTATCACGCATCTATCGACGTGCATAACTAGCAAGACGCTCGAACTCAACTGTTTGTTTAAAATGACATCGCGCGCGTTATGACGGGTTGGATCACCCCTTCACCCCGCTTTTGTCATACCGCACCGTTGACGCCTTGTAATTAGTACGCCCATTATGATACATATGCATGAAGGATAAATTAATAAAATTAACCTAAAAAAGTATTATTTTTTATTGATAAATGTGATCTATTATCGATACCAATGATGTGGTAAAATTTATTGTACCGGTGAAAAAGTAACCCTGTAGATAGGCAAAGGACTACTATCTTTTCGGTCACACATGCGTGTCACTGGCATAGGAGTTCTATCAGATAATTTCGATCAGCATAGTATTAGCAATTAGTGAAACAATACCGGAGGCGAACGTGTTAACCTACATACAGAAAATATTCGGAAGTAGTACGGATTCATTGTAAGATGTCCGAATAAAGAAAATTATTAAATACTACACATTTATTTTTTTATTCCACTTTGAACATATTTTTTTGCGCCGGTGTATTCGTGCTCCAAGAAATTTTACGTCCAATTATTTCACTAACAGAATGAGCACGGATATCCAGATTGAATATCTAGGTCATACATAATTATGCACTGTTCCTGTAAATTTTCACAGCAAATTTATTTAAACGATGTTAAAATTATAAAAAAATATGCTTAAATGAATACGAAAACAAAACGACTAGAATTTAACGAATAATCCAACATTGTATAGACAATAAAAAATAGTGGTACCTAATCCGTTTACGTGACCGTTCAGTCAATCGTATTTTGATTAGGAACAAGGAGAAAGCAATGGTTTTTTTCGTGAAAAAAAAAATTTTTTTTTTCTATGGAAGGTTGCACTTTTTTGCTACCATACAAAGCTTTTTTTGCCAATTTTTTTGTTAGTTTCGATACTGAATGGATTCGTCGACTCACCACTATTTTTGATACATCCTGTATATCCACAAAAAATAGAATTTACAAATCTATTTAATTGCATTTATATTATTCAAAATAAAATTCTATTTATAGGCAAAAAACCTCAAGTAAACAACCTTTTGCATCTAGTATGTAAGTATGTATAATTATGTATGTAGTATGTAATTCATAAACGTCTCCTAACTTAACAAGCCGCTAAGTATTGTTTGTCCATTTCGCTCTTATAGACATATTGATAAGACCGAAAGGGACAAACAATACTTAGCGGCTTGCTAGTAAGTTAAGAGACAGTTATGAATAAGGGGGTAAGTTTTTGAGGCCCTAACGGAGAAGTCACTTAAAAATACGAGTTATATAAATCAAACATGTGGTTTTTGCTGTTAAAATCTACAAATCTCGCAACCATACTTACTTGGTACGTTATTAGAAACACGAGTAATTATGACGTGAATGGAGTTAATGACGTACCTCGCGGCGCGGAGCATCCCAACGGCGTCCTCGAATTTGTATTCCCGCATGAGCCTTTGAATGTTCTTCATGCAAGTTTCCCTGCACAAACATGAGTGTCATTGGGTGGATTGGAATCTGGGTTAGCGTGTTTTTGTAAAGGGAATTTAGAACTGGTTTTTGCTTTTGAAAGACAGGTTTACTTTAGAGTAACAGTAAGAATTATTATAGATAAAGTTTTGCCCAAAAGTTACCTAGTATCGGATAAGCTATAATCGATTCGTTGCGTGTTCCATTTTCAAACACTTTTGTCTATGGTGGCGAACAATTTTTTCATGATACGCCATAGAATATGATGACACGCCTTTCGTGTCATACGCTATTCGTTAAAACATTCATGACACGCCTGGCGTGTCATCCGCACTGAAACGGTTAACAAGCATCGGAGTTTTCATAGGCATAGTCTTGCACGATCAGACCGAACAATGTGATTTGTTTAAGTGATTAAATTTTATTTAGTAGGTATTAATGTATTAATTATAATTGAATGTTAACATCGACTCCAAAGCTGGTTTTAATCCGATCGTGCTATGAGAATTCCGACGGCCGGTTTATAGATTTATATGAACTCATTTATTTATATGTTATTCCTATTGGGGGGAGGTAAGACGATTAATCTACTGCGCTCAGTTCATGAAACGCGTGTTATACCTCACTTAACCAGAATTTAGGCGTATTTTGAACCTTCATATAATATGTGTATTTTGATCCAGATAAGTTTTGATAGCATAGCAATAACGTATACTTTAAAAGTTATAAAAAAAAAAACTTGAAATTCCGTGTACTATTGTAGCATTTTACGATACTTATAAACATTGCAAAACAAGACTAAATGCTTTTTTTTAATATTCCAGATTGTAAAATGGACGTTTCCGAGTTTTATTGTTAACAGGCTTCAAATAGATTCCCTGTTCGGCTCCTGTGTTCTCAGAATCCAATAGGGGTATTCAAGTCCGTTTCTTTATTTTGCATTTCAAATATGCTGGGAAAGGGACTTCAATTTTAGCGCCGTTTTAAAATAGTGTAATACCTAATACTCGCCTACCATCGCCAGCAGAGCGGACTCATTAATGACTCTTTTGAACGTTCATAGCTGGCGATGTGTTAGTACCTATACGATTGCGAGTGCCACCTGCGATGAAAGATAGTACGAAGGAAAAAGCATTTGATCTTTTGATGTAAAATAAAGTTAAAACTAAAGTAATTAAGCCAGGGACCGGAACGGTTATTTTCTCCATACAAAAGAATCCTTTTTTCGTTCTTTTTCGTTCTTCGGTATATAAATTCTAAGTAAATGGAATAATTAAAAAATATGATATTGTAAATTACATCAAATATTAACTTGTACAACAAAGAGCGTAAAACATTTTAAAATATTGGGCAATTTCAAGGTTTTTGTAAAATACCGGTTCCGGTCCCTGAATTAAGCTAATGAGAAGCATGCGACGAAAATGTCCCCTGCGACTTGGTTTTGTCTTGTGTGGAAACTACTTCAATCAAATCCGTAAAGCACGAGATATACTGCCAATTTGTTAGCCAAGTCATGAAATATTACCAGACCCGATATCGCTTACTCAGCGTTTTCTGAGATATTAGAAAAGAGCCATGTCGTAGGCGACATTCTCGTGTAAAACCAGTAGGCTTAGCACATGATTGGCGCGACAGTATGTCGATGCAAAATAAACTTCCCGTCTTTTAATGACTATCACTTATGTTATGTTAATAAATAGAGGTAGGGATAGTCTATGTCGCAGCGAGATACTGTCGCTTTAATCATGTGCTAACATTACTGATATATTTAAGATTTTGTACAAATATCTACCTAAATTTACGACCCAATAATTATAATCTGCATCACACAAACAGCCAATACACAAATGGAAATGATAAAATCTAGAAATCGCAATATGTGGTCGTTCCAAATGAAGGGGTATTGGAAAATATCATCACAGGGCATTTACGAAATGGACTCATTCATTCATTACTGGCATATTAATCAGCGTTTACCAAATCATATTATGTGGTTATTCTTGTAACTGCAAATATAATTGAATTTCATATGAATTTATACAATTACTTGTTGCTGGAGTATTGTAGTTATTACACAGGACATATTTGAATACTAGCATGCAAATTGCATAAGCATGTGCTTTTTTTAAATAATAAATATTTTGGGACATCTTACACAAATCGACCTAGTCCTACGGTAAGCTCAATAAAGGCTTGTGACGTGGGTACCAGGCGACGATATATATAATAGATAGATACATATAGATACTTAAATACATAGACAGCCATGACCAAGGAACAAACATTTGTGATAAATTAATACACAAAGAATGCCCTCGCCGGGATTCGAACCCGGAACCTCCAGCTTCGTGGGCAGAGTCACTACCAACTAGGCTACGGAGCCTGTTTTATTGTAACAGTTTCAGTTAATTTTCCCAAAACAACATTTAACTCTTCTACCGCTTAATATTTCTGCGGTTTGGTCGGAGGCGACAAGCACAAGATAAGCATACAATTAAAACCTATCGTTCGTTCTTTTATTAACATGTTTACAAGGCGTAAAGACCTACCTCGACCTCGCACCAATCCTGTTTTAAGTTTATTTATTGGTCACGTGGGGGGGTTACGCCAAAAATCCTGCCACATCAGTGCTCAATAGTTCGTCCAGTTTAGTCGAAGGCCACACGCAACCAGAGGACCTCACTTCTGCTGATCTATAGTTTGGTACGAAGGGGCGTCGAACAGAGGCGGGCACTCTTCGACGCCAGATATTATGACTACGGATTTCTACTATTAGGTCATTACCTATGAAATTGGCGTTGTGTATGGAGAATTTTGTGAAAAGTCAATTTTTCATTACTATGAATTAAGTGTATATTTTTTTGATGTCAAAATCAGAATAAACCAAAATTTGCCAGTAATATTAGACACTTCTAAGGCGAGTTTCTAGAATTTGTATGTATGTAATGAACCGGCAGCATATGGCAAGAGTTGTTTTTAAAGCTTATTATTGAATATTACTGAAGAAAAAAAAGTTATTAGCGTGAAAAAACCTTTGCACTGTGTGCACTGTTGAAAACAAAAAAATGTATATTACTTTTTAGATAATCCAATTAGGGACCGACTAAAGTCTATTACAAGGCGTGAAGACCTACCTCGACCTCGCACCAATCCTGTTTTAAGTTTATTTATTGGTCACGTGGGGGGGGTTACGCCAAAAATCCTGCCACATCAGGGTGCTTAGACAAGTTGCCAACCGCAAAACCGCAAGGGTGATCACGACAACTCTGCCAAGAGCTTACGCCTAAGAAGAAGAAAGTCTATTACCAAGAATGCCAATTTCATAGGTAATGACCCAATATTTATAGAGTAGGAACTTACTTCTGCTGGTCCACAGTTTGGTCCGAGGCGGCGTCAAACGGCGGCGGGCACTCTTCAACGCCAGAACTCAATACTACGGCAAGTTGCGCTTGTAGTTGTTCCCATGCGGGTATTTCTACTATAACAATAGGAACTTCCTTCTGCTGGTCCACAGTTTGGTCCGAGGCGGCGTCAAACGGCGGCGGGCACTCTTCGACGCCGGAGCTCAATACTACGGCGAGTTGCGCGCGTAATTCTTCCCACGCGGGTATTTCTACTCGACTTGGTTGTGACTTTTCTGCAGCACGCTTCTTTTCTGTAAAGTTGATCTCATTAAAGAGTGGACCAATCAAAAGACAATTTTTATTGTATTCATCAAATATAATAACCACGAACCGTTTGAAACGTCGGGATGCAATTATACTAATTATAGCCAACCCGGGGAACCTTGATCCCTATAACAGCTGTCAGTTCCATACATTATCTGTCAAGAATGTCGCATCCTGACAAGTAATGTACTGAACTGACAGCTGCCATAGGGATCAAGATTCGCCGGGCGCTTATAATATTAGCGATATAATCCGTTAATATAGTTTTATTTGCCAAATAAATTGTTGACAAAGTAATAGGTACATTTTTTCTTTTGAAATTTCTAACAGATGCAATCTGATATGTTGGTTTTAAGTTGGTATATAATTTGAAGTACCTATGCGTAAGATCGCAGGCTGCCAGATAGGTGGAAACTTCTAATGTGTAAAATATTTATCTTGGTAACTGATTTTAGCACGCATAAACTCTCGGTTTATAAAACATTTATTGAAATTATGAAACATTTATTGTAATTCGTAATCTTAGCCTTATACAGATACATTTTTAATATTATAACTAGGGTTAGGATTTTGGTGGCATTTAAGGAACAGATGTTACAAACAGTGGAGTCGATGTTACAAACATTTTTTACTTGAATAAATGATTAACTTATAAAATAATAACGAAATAGTGTTTAGTTCAAGCTGGATTTATCAATGAATCTAAATAAATAACATGAATTTTATTTTTGAGAATCTAGAAAAACATTTATTTTCAATAAAAATGTTGATAAATGAGAAAACATATTTATTTGATTTTCAAGGTTCTAGTTCTCTCGAAGCCCATAAATATTATACATATAATAATCATGAGCTATATTATAAAAAAAATATTCAACTTCATTTCATAGGTAGTCCAATATTAATACAATAAAATTATTTAATACTTAAATAGGGCGAAACCCTGTTAAAAAGAATATATTTATAGGTATGTATTATTTTTGATTAATTAATTATTCAATCAATCATAAACAATTTGAGCAACGACTCCACTGTTCTCTGTTCACCTAATGCCACCAAAATTCCTAACCCTAATTATAACATTGAGTGGAAACGGTTTAAATTAAAAACGTGTAGTAGAGGAGTATTTCATGATCACAAGTGCACAGAAAATATCAGTTGGTTAACGTAAAATTTATCTCAAAAGGTATTTTATTTCATAATTGCTTTAAAAATCCGTCAAAGGCTGCATCCGGCAGAAAGTGTAAGCCTTTTTTGTGTTGAATGTACTTAACAGTATAAATAAATATCTTGATGCAAACGAAATTGGATTTAAGTTTAATTCTGTACATTTTCGATTAAATATAAAAAAAGTTATGGAAAAGTAACTTCGTTCAGTGAAGTCCCCTCTTCATCTGCAATAAAATTCAGAAAAACATTTTACAAATTTTTAAAAGGTTCATATGTCGAGGCCCTAACCACACTAACGTTTACAGTGGAATTTAATCTCGCTCAAATACTGGAAAAGTACCTCTTTAGGGAAGCAGTAGTTAAATAAAATAAACAACACCAGTTATTTATTCTAAATGCAATAATAATTATCATCTGAGCGCGGTCATGATGATATCCCAATTATGAAATAAAACATCGTGTCTATTTGTTTTACATAATAATAATATTCAATATATTTTTAGTAGCCATCTTTTAAAGTTTCAACCCAACCAACCTTCACCACAATAGGCCAGAATTTATATCAGTATTGTCACCCAATAAAATATGCCAGTGAACTTTGAATTAATATTATCGGGAAAAGAATCGAATTTCTTTTGTTTGAGCCCTTCGTAAATAGGCCTAGGACGGCTAGAGGATAAAATAGCCTCAATGACTACTGGAACCAATCGACAGGTAAGTATTTATTGTTGTACTAGTTAATGGGTTATAGCAGTTGTTTAGCACAGCAAACTCCACAGGATCTTTTCTTTATGTGTTGAATCCATGCACCAGCATCACTAAGAAAGCCTATCAAAAGTCCGATTTGTAAATAACCTGTAAACCCTCGTGAGACAAATAATTATAATAAACCTGCTCAATTACGTGTTATCCCAACCTGTAGGCTTAGCACAGGATTAGTGCGACAATATGTCGCCATTTGTCGCCGCGAGATATAGCATTCAGCATATATATTATAGCATTTTATTCATATAGTTAGTAAAACCAACTTACCAATCATGTGCTAAGCATACTGAGTGAAAACTTACTTTTGGATTTAGCTTTCCTCTTCACCTTTTTCTGCACAACTAGTCCCGTTTTCTTGACATAATGTTCCAACATCTTCAGAAACAAATGAACGGTTTCCACTAAATCTACGAGATATGACCTGTAATTTATATTTCATTAGCAGATAACATTTTAACCAGTAAGATAGGTACCAGTGCTTTTGTTTAATTATACCAAAAACCTTAGTTTAAATACAGTAAGTTTATTTAAGAAAGTTCGTAATTGAATTTACAATGTTTAAAAAATCATCTTGAATTTGTAGAAAAGTGGCGGAGGAATACGAAAACTTGCGTAGGCGAGAATCGTCTCATGAGGCGTTCTTTAGGGATGTTAAATAATAATTCAGTACTTGTTTTGTTTAAAAAAAATAATACCTAATCCTTTTACGATTTAAGCACCGAAGTTCCAAGAATTTCACAAACACAAGTTGTATAAAATTTTTATAAATATTTTCAGCGAATACCTTGGCATTTTATTTTCGTCGTAACTCAGACACGTCGTTAGAATGAACTCTCTATATTCCAGTACGTAGAAAATGTTACTTTTCAGTACTTTAGCCGACTCTTTGACGCTAGGATCGGTGCTTTTGTCCATTGCCAGCAATGTATTAAGCAGCTCTTTGTAAGCTCTCAGGGATAAGTGGAGACGGCGAACCCAAACGGCAAATTTCTTCTTTTCGACTTTAATCATGTCGTAGTATTTCTCCATTTGCTGTTGGACGTAGTGGAACATTGGTACTGACATGGTTTCGCTAAAACAAATAAATGTTGGTACAATCATTTTCAAATTACAATTGCTTCAAATGTCAGGGACATACTCAGTTATTTTGGAGAATTGTCTTCTTATGTTCCCTATTATTTCTGGAACGAGGGGAGACCTTTGCCCAGCAGCGGCAGCACATTTTAAAGGGCTAATAAATAAAACATGCTAGTAATGTGAATCTCACCTGACTAATCCAACTTGAAAATCGTGTCCCCTATTGAATTCCATAAAGAACTTGACAGCCCACAAGTAATAAGATTCGTCATTCTGCTGAGCCTTGGATCTCACCAGGACATCCTTCACATAATGCATTAGAGGGTTGTATGCACTATTCAGAAACTCGATACAGAATTCCTTTAAAAACAACCTGCAATCATATTTTAAGATAGTATGCAGAATGAATGCCGATATGTAGTAAACTGTGTATTATCAATAGAGGAATTAAATGAATTCATTCATTCATTCAAGAATAACGCATGTACTTTAGCAGTTTATCTGCTGTATAGGCTATATCCTATCCACTTTTGTAAGGTCCAGCTATGCTATTCTCTTATTCACACATTCGACGCTGCGTTCATCAACGAGCTCGACGACGAGACAGCCTTCACTTCGACGTCGAGCGCAGGTCTGCGAAAAACGGTATTCACTAACGTAGAACAGCTCGTCGTCGAACTGTAGGCGGTAACTCTCGACGCAGTGTAGTTCCAGCTCACGCCGCATTCGTCGCCGAGCGCTAGTGTCGTTTAAAGTGCATTAGTGAATACCATTTTTAGGCTCGACGCTGCCGCAGCGCTGACACAGCGCTGATAGCAAGGCGGTTTCCTTAGTGAATAACGCTGCATTTCGCCATAGTATGTGAACTTGGTATTAGAAAGTTGATGGGCTATACACAAACAGTTTTCTGCCTATGTCAAGTTTAAATGGCATGTAAATAAATACACACAGTAAAGTAAACATACATACATACACGCCGTACTTTATCATCTGTATGATTTTATATAACAAGTGGCCAAAGACCAAACATTACCTTGCCTTTTATTAAATTGTGCCAACAAGGATATACAAAAAAAGCAGGAGGTATCAATAATTTTAAAATAGAATGGAGAGAAAAAAAGTATAGGAACTAATGCCATATTACGGTATTCATTAATGTTAATTGAAAAATAGTATGTAATTTTGTGTTTCGTTGATCTTACCTAATAGCAAATGCTGATCTTCTTTCCATGATGCCACTTTCTGCCGGCCTGCGATTTTTGGGCTTCACTAATTTAGACTTTTTACTCCCACTGAAGTCTAGATTAGAAATCTTGTTCAATGGTTTCAAGCAAATGATTTCGTTTTCCGATATGGATTTCATATTTTGGACAACATAGGTACCACCAAATCGAGAATGCCTAAAATATAAGTAAACAAGTAATTGTGGTGATGTGAATAATAAACAGAATGAAACTTTGATGCAACCGGTAGGTACGTGATACATCATTATGCCGTTAAGTATGTAAATCGTGCAGCTTTCAAAGAGGAGGCACTATGTTATCAATGGGAGACTCAGTGGCGTAGCGTGCCTTGTCGGGGCCCCGTATAAAAATTTTTTGGAGGCCCTTATATGGAGGTAATATAAATTAGAAAGTTTTTATTCTTTTTCCTTACACACTTTGGGCCCCCGTGGCCCGGGGGCCCCGTATAATTGATACGGCAGATACGGCAGTAGCTACGCCCCTGGGGAGACTCATGGAACGTACATGAGTCCAATTTTTTTTTAATCAATCATCACACATATACGGTGCATTTCACAAAAAAGTGTACTTTGTCGGGAACGTGACGGCTATGACAACTACCTTAGAAATATATGGAAAGTGAAAAAATTCTCCAGAAATACGAACAAACAGTTATAAAATTAAGATGTTACACTAAAAATTGTATTTGTAACTTTCTTATATGTACGCGAAAAACGGCCTCACATACCCGACATTCAACAGAAACATTAAATACAGAAAAAGGACAGTAAGTTGTGCTTATCCAAACCTTGACGCTGAAAACTGCTTGACTTTATTAAGCCGCTGCTTATTCTCTGACATCCTAATAGTAAGCAATTCTTGTTCATCCCTCAATTTCTCATCGGCACTCCTCTGCAAAGCCGCATCAGCTAGACTAGTGGGATTCTGTTCTCGGAGCAAGTGAGAGATTATCTCTAGGATATGCATGAAGTATTGTTTCTCGTTTTCTGATGACATGTAGAGGATTATATCCAGTATACCTGATTGATTTAACGCCCATAAAACCTAAAGAATAAAATATTTTGTGTGTAGATATATAAGTTACAATTAAGCAGCCAATTACACTTAGCCTTTCAACTAATGTGGTTGTTGAATCAAAGTATGAGCAACCAACAATGTTTGCATGTGGCACTTTCATGCAAATTACACTTAGTTGTTATTAAGCAATTTTCCAGCATAAAAAATTAATACCACTGATAAAATAAAAATTTGTTCCATGGAAGGGAATTAACAGCCTTCAAAATAAATAAATAAATTAGGACTACTTTTCCTATTTGTTTATGGCTAACATTGTTAACTAGTCTGTAATAATTTTGATCACAACTTATCAATATTAATGTGAAAGTTAATAATAGTATCTTAAATACCTGATCATGCACACTAGCATCATTTTCTGGCCGCCGTTCCTTGTCCAAGTCTGCAGGCACATGGAGCACATTTCTGATTAGAATTAGTATCCTCTCAATGATCAGACCAGTGTCTTCATCTCGTTCACTCCAATCCTAGTATATGAACAATTTCACAAATCATTGAACTGATTTTGTAAATTAATATAAAATTTCTTTTTTTTAGCATACTTTCATAGTTAAAACTTTATGGATTTGAAAGGAATTGGTATTATATGCTATAGGTCATCAAACATTACATGCCATATTATTATAATAGTTTTCAATTCAATATTTTTAAATTTTAAAAATAAGTAGGTAAGCTGAAAGACTTACGATTTCTAGAATCTTGGTCAACTTCTTTGCAAAAACATTCCATGTCTCAACTTTAGTGAATGCCTCTTCTTTATAGTACTGCAAATGCAGTAATATCTGCAGATAATTGTGTCGAGCAGTTCGCTCCGTGGGCACTTCCTCTCGATACAGCAATAGGGCTGGGTTTGTTAGGTTAACCAATAATCTATAGGATAAAACAACAAAAATTGTAGTAAATCTGAATGAAATGTTTACTGTCTAAGATTTAATATCTTATGTTTACACAATACCTCAGTGTGACATCAAATAGTTCGGTATTTTCCCAGTGGTCTATCAACATAGGCAGTAAATCAGTCTGCAATACTTTTGTTTGCCCAAAGTGTCTACGAATCTCATGGTCCTCGCCATCGCGACGTAAGTATCTAATCAAATCCTTTACCGTATTCAAGGTGTAATCATCTATCATGTACTTTCCGGTCCTTTTGTCGTAAGTACCCAGTGCATTGCATGTTGCAGAAAGTTCTGCTGAGAGCAGTGAACTCATTTTGATCAGAAAATGTTCAGCTGTTACTAATAACGTATATGATTAAGCGTCGTTTCCATCTCCCAACACTCTAACAATACAGCAATAATATTTAAAATCACTTTTAAACAATTTATTTTCAGTATTTTCACATTAATTTTATACTCGAGTAATGATATTATGACAGAAGTCGTTTGACATTTAAATGCCCGCGAAATTGACTACTGAGTGAAATCCTGCCGAAAAGCCAAAGGAACAAAAAAGTCTAGTGTAAATTAAATCAAAACGCTGCAATAAAACGTGTGATGAATAAAATTATCATTCATGATATATGGTTTTAACAGGTACCGATAAAATAGTATTTGTTTAGCTAAATAAATAATATTTATAGTTAAGATTTGGATCACACATTACGTGGAACGGAACTTTTCGAATATAACGCTCCGGGTCACGCACGCTTAGGTTTGTGTTGCTGTAAAGCATTTCTTCAAGAGCTCAGCGGATACGGACCATATACAGAGACGTATTATCTTAATAGAATATTGCAGTTTTAGAGAAGGCCTACTACCGTGGCCTTAGAAATTCGTTATTTTCGAGGATTTGTCTATGTTACTCCAACGAGGGCGTCATCAAAAAGACAGCGGCCGGGCTACCGTGGAAATCGAAATTCGAGGATTTGTCTCTCTCATTTTCCTGGTAGTAAGCCAGAGACGAATTCTCTAAAGCGAATTTCCAAGTTCGCGATAGGGCTGCTGGGTTAAAAAATGGGAGCATTTTTTTCTAAATTTACTGTTCTATTAAGTAAAAGTTATCCAAATGTACTTAGGTACCTGACTTATTACATCCTATACTAATCGTTAAGAGATTCGTATGTAGGTATTAGAACCACGAACACCATGAACGAAGTGTTGCCTCCTTGTCATACTAACGTACGAATTCAAGAGTGCGAGACAGAGATAACACTTCGTTCGTGGTTCGCGGTAGGGCCTCTGTGTACTACTGCCAATACAAAACGGTGTTAATGAATATTGATGATATACCGAACTATTTGGAGACTTTGACTACGAAATATTGAATGGTGACTGTAGGTGAGTACAGTTACCTACTAAATTTATAAAAATGCTTAGTCATAGTACCTACCATCTTGTGGGGGGCCTACCCACGCTGCGCCTTCCGGTACGTGGCTGCCACTCGAGAACCTTCCCGCCCCAACGGCCATCGGTTGTACGCGCAATGCGCCCCGCCCACTGCCACTTCAGTTTAGCGATTCGGAGAGCTATTTCGTTTACTGGTTAAGGTCGCAGGAGTCCGCTGGATGCGGGTGGCACAGGACCGGTCATTGTGGCAATCTTTGGGGGAGGCCTATGTTCAGCAGTGGACGTCTTTCGGCTGATATGATGATGATGAGTACCTACCTACTACAATTTACTGACTAAGTAAACTAATTCATCAGTTGAAAAAGCTAAAACCCTACTGAAACATTCAGGGAGTCATTTCTTTTAACTTCATCCCTCTTTTTGCCAGTTTTATAAATCTTTTTGGACACAAATATAATTTGCTTGTGGAATTAGACTTGGCTCTAACTTTGTGCTTTACTCTTCTGAAATACGTGACGGGGTTACTTCCACAAACCTCTTAAGGTGATGCAGTAGGTAGGTATTATATTTTGTCTTGAATTTTTTTATTTTTAAATTGAGTTATAGCTACTTCAGTACCCACCTACCTAAGAAATCGCAAGATGAAAATTAAATGAGTAGATGTTTGCGACAGGCACATATACGTGGTTCTAAAGTTTTTTTTACACCTAAACATGATAGAAAGTAATATGTTGCAAAACACTTTATTGTACAGAAAAAACGAATCATAACATGATAAATAACTGTTAAAATAAGTACAAAGGCGAACTTATCCCTTTAAGAGATTTTGCAAAAAGTATATTGTTACCCTGCATCATTGAAGTTTGTAGGTTCAAATTCAATATCTTTAATGTAAAAAACACATGTCAATAGTCAATTATACAATCATACTCTTGTTTGGTTGCTTCGAGGGCCCTGGACATTAATTCAAACGGCACAACGCTTCTTTCTCACCACTATTTATTTAATTAAATTCGCTTATAAAAACATGTTTATTATTGAAGATCTGTCAGTCGAGTGAAGTTTGAAGGCTCATCATACATAGACAATATGTATGATGAGCTTCCAAATTCAAATAGCGTTAGTCAAGCACGAGTCGATTGCTTGCTAACAACCTTCATAATAACACACCCCCTCAATCGACTCTGCTTGACGTATTATTACAAACACTTCTAATTACCAAAACAAAAATTTCCAAACATTACTACATCAGATTATAAAACAATTTTAAATAACAACATCAAATTAATCAAATCATAATCAAAGTTATTACCATTCTACTCTCCTATCCAACAATTTCGAATACATGTCTAAATAACAGTTTTCAAATTCTTACATATTCACTCATCGCTTCTACTCGTCAACACGTAACGATTAATATGTAAATAAATAAATTTTGTCATTATTCAATTCAACTCGCCTCATACTCCTCATATTTCCTCCACCGCTCGACACATTGTACCAATACATAAATAACTACTAATAACCTTTATCCTCTATTCATCTTCTCGACTTTACTGTTTTCTCCCACTCGATACATCGTCCTTCTCTTCAATTATAAAATACATACAATATAATATATCTTTTCTTTTTATTTCTCTCCCACTCGATACATCAATCTTCATTATTACATACATACTTATACTATAAAACATCTTCTCTACTTTTATTTTTCTCCCACTCGATACGTCCTTTATTATTCTCCCACTCGATACGTCCTCTTCAGTCAATTATACAATACATACAATATAATACTTCTTATTCTCCCACTCGATACTTCCTCCTCATTTATTAAATCATACAATATAAAACTTCTTATTCTCCCACTCGATACGTCCTCAACCTCATTCCTCGTCAACCTCAATTATTATATTAAATACATCCAATATAAAACAAATACCTCCATCTACTTTTATCCTTTAAACTTCTTCTTCACTCATTTTTTACTCCCACTCGATACATCGTCCTTCTCAATTATTAAAACCATACGATATAAAAAATTCACACATCACTAAAAATATACCTCTATTTCAAATAAATATACACTATAAAGAAAAACACCAACTACTAATAATAAACACAAATACAAAATAATACCATTATCTCAAAATAGACATTTAGAAAAGAAAAAGAGTACTTAAGGATATAAATCAAAAATTGACGAATAATGATTCAGTTACCATATCACATAACATACACCCCCTTAAGTGAATCATTATTAATCACCCCCTTAATTCTTACTTTATTTTGTTCTGGAATCCTTAAGTCTTCTTTCAGTATACATTTACAATCCCGATTAAATATAAAACAAAGAACCCCACATTTTCCGAAAAAATAATTTGTACTGTTCACTTTAGCCCGCACTTAAACTACACTCAACAACTCACTTTAATCACTATATTTCGCTTTTCATCTTCATCATTATTTAAAAATCTTCATTCCCATCATAAAATACATCTAAAAATACATCTTCATTTGTTTATCTTCATTTGTTTCACTACTCAATTGTTCTCAAATGAACATCGCCTTCTCGAAAATTCTCCATATTTCTTCTACTTTTATCTCTTTCTGATATTTCTCCTTCTCGAACATTTTATACATATACCACTTCTTCTTTCAACTTTTCTTATATATCTCCTTCTCGATTTTTCTACTTCTTCATATTCTCCTCAATTTATCTCCTACTCGACCTTCATTGACTCTTCCAATATGATCTTCTTCCTGTCTGCTATTTTCTTTGTTTTGCGTTCTGCCTTCCGTAATTGTTTCTCGATTTTCATCATATAATGTCCAAAGTCCTCAATTCTTTTCCGTCGTAATTTTCTTCATTTATATATACGTGCTCATCTTCATTTTAAAAATTGACTTGCGGTTTTCCTTGACTCGTTGCTATGCTTATTTTGTAAACAACCTTCCGTTGCTATGGTTAATTTTGATAAATATTTACATGCCAAAAATAAAATGCTAATACGTAAATGCTTTCACAATTATTGTCTCCTTCCTTAAAGTTCCAAAGGGCCCATAACCTCTTGTTTGGTTGCTTCGAGGGCCCTGGACATTAATTCAAACGGCACAACGCTTCTTTCTCACCACTATTTATTTAATTAAATTCGCTTATAAAAACATGTTTATTATTGAAGATCTGTCAGTCGAGTGAAGTTTGAAGGCTCATCATACATAGACAATATGTATGATGAGCTTCCAAATTCAAATAGTGTTAGTCAAGCACGAGTCGATTGCTTGCTAACAACCTTCATAATAACACATACAAATAAAATATACTATACTAAATAAACATCAATAAAAATCAAAATCCTAATTACATCATATTTCAAATTAAGAATAACAAAAAATAATAAGAATAACGAAAATTAATTAAATTAATATAAAATGTCACAATTATTAATCAACTAACCATATTAATAGAACCTACTACATAAATCCAATAAAAATATTATAACCCAAATACATTGCAATTCAAATTAGAAATAAATAATGTCATACAATCATAAGTATAATAAAAATTAACTATAAATGTTATATTTACTATAAAACTCCCGAACCGTAAAAAATGCTTTTTCTATCAAGAAAGCTTTCAATTTCTTAACAAACGGTCATAAGAAGCCGCCTCTTTGATCTCACGATCCAGGCTGTTAAAAATTTTAATGCCAACAACCGC
This sequence comes from Thaumatotibia leucotreta, assembly GCA_025490895.1. Taxonomy (NCBI): domain Eukaryota; kingdom Metazoa; phylum Arthropoda; class Insecta; order Lepidoptera; family Tortricidae; genus Thaumatotibia; species Thaumatotibia leucotreta. The sequence goes on from JALPQI010019445.1 coordinate 21,268, forward strand.
CAATGAGTTTGAAGTCTTAGCAAGCCTTACATAGACAGATTTTATGTCCCTATCAATTTTACGCTGTTCAGGACGACGCAAAACATATTCACTCTTGTGTAGATACATGTATTTAGCTACCTCCAGAATGTATAAAGACGGCATTGTTAAAATTTTGTTATCACGGAAATATTCTTTAGTAGGAGTAAATGGCGGCACCCCAGATAACATTCTAATAGCCCTTTTCTGCAGCAAAAATATCCTATCCCTATCAGCCGCGAGTCCCCACAGGTCAATTCCGTACGCCAGGATAGAGTTTACATAGGCGTAGTATGCCATACGGAGGTTCTTACTTGATAAAGCAGGAGCAAGTCGAGATAGAGCAAACGTCGCTTTAGATAGCCTACTGCTAAGTGCATCAATCTGTTTATCCCATTTCAAGCCACTATCAAAGACAAAACCAAGAAACCGCATTTCCTGTACCTGTGGAAGGATTGTATTATTTATATTAATGTCAAGGGGGGTCGGATACAACCCTCGCAACCAGAAATGCATTACCGGAAGGCGGATAGATGTCTTATTTAGGTTAATTAAAAAGCCATTTACTTGAAACCAGTTTGTCAACTTCAGTATTGTAATCAAAATGTTCTCCTTCAGTTCATGAAAAGTGCCACCTGTAACAATAGCGCATCCATCATTAGCAAACATAATAAAATCCCCATCTTGAAATAAATGAATGAGGTCATTTACCATCACTAAGAAGAGGAAATTCCCAACCGCTGAACCCTGAGGGACAGAACAGTCGTCAAGAGTCCTCACCCCAGACTTAGTGGCCCCCCCGTCAACTGATACAACCTGCTCTCTGTCCCTTAAAGTAGTCCCTTGTCTAGTAGACTACCTTGTACACCATACCTTTGCAATTTGTATAATAATAATTCATGATCAACCAAATCAAACGCACGCGACAAGTCACAAAATACCGCTGCAACCATTTTTTTGTGGTCAATGTACTGAAGTACACGCTGATAGACTGCACGCGCAGCATCAACCGTAGACTTGCCGCGGCGGTATGCGTATTGGCGATCATGAAGTAACTTATTCGTTTCAAAGTAATCCATCAGCCTATTACAAAGCCCCAGTTCAGCAACTTTAGATAAAGCCGGTACTAAGGAAATAGGACGATAATTTTTAATTTCCCCTTTTAACCCTTTGCCCTTGTACACAGGAGTAACTTTAACTATCTTCAAAGAGGTGGGATATTCCCCAATAATGGCACATTGATTAAGAAGGGCACAAAATATATGTATAACATTATCAGGCAATTTTTTTATGAGGTCTGCTGACATGTCATAAAAATCTGTAGAATGTTTCGATTTTAAGGCTTTTAAAAGTTGCTTGATTTCTATAATTGAGAAAAGGAAAATGTCAAGTCTAGACCGTACTAACTTAGTGGCCTCATCCAAAAAGAGTAGAGCTTTCCCCATATCTATTTGCCTACATACAGATTTATTCAAGTCTATATAATAATCATTAATTTCATCCGCCAGTTGTTTTGGACCGCAATTCGACCCAGTATTTGCCATTAATAAAGCGTCTATTGGATCTGGTTTACCTTGGTTTTTGCATGTTTCAATGTTTATAACACGCCATAACATCTTGCTAACATTTCCAGCTTTTTGTACTTGACCGTTAATAAAAGAAGAACGTTTTTCCTGTTTGAACTTATCTATAAATGCTTTGTATCTATTAACAAAATCCGATAGATCCTGATTAGTCGGGAACCGTTCCAGCAGATTACTAATATCATCATAAAATTGCATTCCAATCATTATGTCACCATCAACCCATTTGATCTTTTTGCTTTGATTTTGTGGGTATTTTCTAAGAGGAAAGTGAATGTCGAATGTGCTCTTAATTAATAAAATTAAATGATTCGTTTTGTCAAAAGGTGGCATGTCAGAATGATATAAATAATAAAACGAACGATTAGACATGTCCATTAAGAAATTATGAGTTTTGAGGGCTGAGATATTTCTTCTAATCACTGGTAATTTAACAGTTCTATCACAAGAGGTTTTCATATGGAATATCTGAGCATCATGATCACTAAGACGACTTCTTATGACCTGTACGTCCCAGGTACCCTTACTACAGTTCGAGTAAACATGGTCTATACATGTACTAGTTACTTCAGTTATCCTAGTAGGCAACTCATGCATAGGGCACAGGTTATATTGACCCATCAAATCTAGCAATTGGCGTTTTTGCCAAGTATTCCTAAGAAGATCTACATTGAAGTCACCCATTAATACTATTGAGTAATCTATAGGATATTCCTGAACTATTTCATGTAACAATAACTCAAGGCCACGTATACACCTCTTAAACCTACTGAAATCTGACGTATACAAACATATTATAATTGTCCTAAATTCATACAAGTTAACCCCACAGAGTTCAATGTCCATTTCATTTGACATTAGGGTCACAAATGGTAACTCCTTACATTTTATATGTTTAGACAAATAAATGCAAACCCCTCCATTTTCATGATTTGTTCTACAATAGTTAGCCGCCAAATAGTAATTATATATGTTAATTTGACATAGCTCAAAAACCCTCATCCAATGCTCTGAGAGACAAATAACATCTGGATTATTATTTAACTGTAAAAAACATTCTAAAGCTGGTACCTTATTGCATAATCTCCTAATATTTTGGTGAAAAAAGCATAAATCATTTACCAAACATACATTTTCCTTAATATTAATTCTAAAAGAGTTAGCTGGGACCTCCTCACTCTCCTGAGTACCCATGACAGTGCTATTACACTCGAAAAAAGTCATTTTCTGTTTGTGTACCAGTAGATGATTTTTTTACCATTTCTGCGTACGTGACAGGAGCTACAACCAAGCTCGTAGTAGCATGCAGCTTATTTACATTAATTAAATCATATAATTTCATTGCAAATTTTTTCGTCAACAGATACTTACTGTCTAAACATATATCATCAATGTCAATGTATTCAATATTATCAAAATATGATGCTAAAAATTTCATTTCATAATCGAGCAACGTAGTCAAATCATAATTAAGTGTATAATTATAAGATATGCTAGGTAAAATAACATTCGTATTCGATAACAATCCCATATAAAATCCAAGAAGATTCAGGAATGATTTTGGATCTGTTTCATTTACCCCACACAACAAAATGATGTAGTCATTTTTGGTGAATGACTTGCACATATCTAACACTGGTTCCATTAAATTAGCAAGGTGAGCGCCCGGTTTAAACCAGGTAACAATATTATACCTATCACTAAGCCTGTGTAGCACCCCCCAATTTTGCAAGGTATTACGTCTCATTATATTTCACAACTTCATTCTTTGCGATTTAAGGTTTACATATTGTAGTAGCGCCCCACGCATCAGCCTTGCACGGTGTTTAAAGGTTTTTTTTTTTTTTTTTAATGTTAGCAACACTAAAATCATTCCCACTATCTTTCACCCCCTCTATCGGGGTTCCATAGTCGGCTCACTGACTGCCTCGTTCGAATCATTCAACGTTTCCGTGCTCAAGCCTTCGCACGTCAAGCAACACGCCGAATTTTCTTCAACGCCGAGTTATCTTCAACGCCGAGTTATCTTCAACGCCGAGTTTTTACAACGCAGAGTTTCTGCAACGCTGATACGTTACTGCTAACAGGGCAGATACTGTCATGCTAAAAGTCTCCAACGTCGAGTTTTCTGCAACGCAGAATATTTACAATGCTGATACGTTACTGCTAACAGGGCAGATACTGTCATGCTTAAAGTCTTCAACGTCGAGTTTTCTGCAACGCAGAATATTTACAATGCTGATACGTTACTGCTAACAGGGCAGATACTGTCATGCTTAAAGTCTCCAACGTCAAGTTTTCTGCAACGCAGAATATTTACAATGCTGATACGTTACTGCTAACAGGGCAGATACTGTCATGCTTAAAGTCTTCAACGTCGAGTTTTCTGCAACGCAGAATATTTACAATGCTGATACGTTACTGCTAACAGGGCAGATACTGTCATGCTTAAAGTCTTCAACGTCGAGTTTTCTGCAACGCAGAATATTTACAACGCTGATACGTTACTGCTAACAGGGCAGATACTGTCATGCTTAAAGGGTAACAAGTAGCCCAAAGGTACTGTTACGCCAAGCTAGCTAACAATAGCTAACGCCGAATATATGCAACGCCGAGTTTTCTTCAACGCCGAGTTTTCTTCAACGTCGAGTTTTCTTCAACGTCGAGGTTCTGCAACGCCGAGTTTCTGCAACGCAGAATATTTACAACACTGATACGTTACTGCTAACAGGGCAGATACTGTCATGCATAAAGGGTAACAAGTAGCCCAAAGGTACTGTTACGCCAAGCTAGCTAACAATAGCTAACGCCGAATATATGCAACGTCACCGAGTTTTCTTCAACGTCGAGTTTCTAACAACGTCGACGCCAAGCTAGCTAACAATAGCTGATGCTGAATTTCTACAACGCATGGCCGAGTTTCTGCAACGCAGAGTTTTCTGCAACGCTGATACGTTACTGTCAAACCGGGCAGATACTGTCATGCTACTCATGTTTTAAGACTAAACCAGTAACCATACAAAGGTACTGTTACACCAAGCTAGCTAACAATAGCTGACGCTGAATTTCTACAACGCAGCTTTCTACAACGCAAGGCCCAGTTTCGGCAACGCAGAGTTTCTGCAACACTGATGCGTTACTGCCAAATCGGGCAGATACTGTCCGAATATGTAGCTACCGCTGAATTTCAGCAAGGTCCAGTTTCTACAACGCTGATGAAATGAAATGAAAAATGTCTATTTGATGCTAAAAATAGAAACAAAAGGAAAACTTAATCGTATGCGTAGTGCCAAATGGGGCTGTTACTGTCACGTTTAAAGGGTAACCATACAAAGGTACTGTTACGCCAAACTAGCTAACAATTTAGCTATGTACGCCTGTATCTCCAATTTTGGGATCATCACACGAGCACCATCAGCACAGCCCAGCCCAGATTCTGTACGCACGACATCTTTTCAACCGGTCATCGGCACCAGAATGTACCCACTGAATGCACACTGTTCTCGCTCGAGAAAATAAAATTGGACGAGGAAATCGTCAATTGACTGGACAAACTAGCTGAAGAAGGTCATATATGGCCAATTGCCACCTTCTAGTCATACCCCTTCTAAAACCTATAAGCGACGCATGTCGTGTTCTATGCGATTCTCATTTTACACAGACAAAAACGAGAAGGAATTTTGGCATTTCTGCAATAAATGCAAATTTAAAGGATAAGTTACTGTAAATAATGCAGAGCGAGACTAATAAGCAAAAGCGTAGACCGTTAATACATTTAAAAGAAAGATACACATTAACTGTATAATTTATTTAATAAAGAAAATTTCATCATGAAGAGTAGACACCGCCGTCAGAGAGGTCATGTAAACTACAACACTCTGCATCGGAACACGACATATCGACGCTTATCTAAAACAACTCAGTATCTCGAAATAGTCCATTTTGCAATTAACTATAAAACTAGGCGCAGAATACGCTAAAGTTTATCGTGACTAAGACTCCCGTGTTCTAGTTCAAAATTTTACCACTGTGGCAGCATTGTGCCGTTATGCCATTGGTGGAGAGTCGAAGCCATTTTATCTGCAAGACCGGCCATAGGCCAGTTGAACCACAGAAATTGACGCCGTCACTGCGTTTGTTTGTAGACTAACGACACATCTCGAAATTATACAACTATAGAACTTAAAATTTATGTAAAACAGTGGCATAATTGGAAATGGTTCAGTGGAACAGAGGTAACTTGTTGTGCAATACATAATTATTCGTAGATGGCGCATTATCCGTGAAACAGTAAGTACACATGTTATAACTTAATAGGAAATAAGCGAGTGTTGTCGAAAATAATGAAAGTTGACTTGTTTACCTAATCGAAATGAGCTTTTATACTACATAAGATTAAGTTAATTTAGGGTATTCTATACGAATTCAGAACATGTTCATTATAATTTTGCAACTAATAATTTGATTCAAAACAAGGACAGCCACCATAAACGATAAATAACTATAGTATTGTTCAGTAATTTATAGTATTATATTTATATAATATTACTGAACATTATAACCGACATACCGACCCGGGTATGTCGTTAAACTACGTCCAAAACCACCGGTGGATGGGCAGCAGCATCCCTGTAATGCGGTGTACTAAACTGCGATCGCCAACCCGCCTGCCAAGCGTGGCGATTATGGCATATATTATACCCCCTATGAGAAGTGCAAACAAAAAATCGCCCCGAGGTTCCGGCGACTCCCGGTGCTCTGGCTTTGGTAGCGGTCAGGGCACTAGCGGAGTCAGGGGTGCGAAGAATCTCCGGCGAAGAGCCGGCTACCACCACCGACAACCTTTGGCCCTGGCAACACTTAACACGCGCACACTGCGGACAGACGAGAGATTGGCTGAGCTCGAGGAAGACCTGAGCGGGTTACGATGGGACGTTATTGGGCTATCGGAAGTCCGAAGAGAGGGCGAGGACACGATAACCCTCAAGTCCGGTAACCTCGGATGATGAGCTGAGAGTAGGGGCAATTTGGGGTTGGGTCTCGTAATCACCGGGGTCACTTACTAGCCAGTTTTATGGAGAAGGAGGAACTCTACATGATGAACTCCTTCTTCAAGAAGCGAGCACACAGGAAGTGGACCTGGATGAGCCCAGATGGTGCAACTAAAAACGAGATTGACTTTATCATGTCGACTAAGAAGCATATATTTAATGATGTCTCTGTGATCAACACGGTTAAAACCGGAAGCGATCACCGCCTTGTAAGGGGCATATTAAATATAAGCGTCAAGCTAGAGCGATTTCGATTGATAAAGTCTACGCTCCGACCAGCACCGATCCAACTCCAAAACCCCGAGAGCTTCCAGCTCGAACCGCAAAATCGTTTCGATTGCCTGCCCAGCGACGTGGATGTGGATGAGTATAACGACGGGTTTGTGGCAGCTGTCCATTCCACTGGGTCAAAGTTGTTTAAGACCCAGCGGAAGAAAGGCAATAAGAGGCTCTCTGGTTCAACTCTAAAGCTCATGAAGGAAAGGAGTGAGATGGTTCTACAATCCCCAGAAGATGCTGCATCATATCGCCGGCTCAATAGACAAATCTCCAAGTCGATCACCCGCGACATACGCCAATTTAATACCAACCGGATTAAAGAGGCTATTGGCCGGAACAAAGGCTCTAAAGTTTTTGCGAGATATTTGTCTATTGGTCAGAGCTGGCTTGCGAAGCTGAAGACTGGGGACGGTAGGATCGTTTCATCCAAATCTGAGCTTTTGAGTGAGATAGAGAGCTTTTACGGACAGCTGTCTACATCAACACGAAGACCCATCTCCAATTTAGCTAATGACCCACGAGCTAAATTGACTCGACACGATACCGAAGATATACCGGACGTCAGCCTGTACGAGATTAGGATGGCTCTCATACAACTCAAAAACAATAAGGCACCAGGCGATGACGGAATAACAGCCGAACTCCTGAAGGCGGGTGGGAAACCAGTCCTTAGGGCCCTTCAAAAGCTGTTTGATTCCGTCATCTATAGAGGCAAAACGCCAAAGGCATGGAGCAGGGGTTTGGTGGTGTTGTTCTTCAAAAAGGGTGACAACACCCTGTTGAAGAATTACAGACCCATCACACTTCTGAGCCATGTCTATAAGTTGTTTTCGAGAGTCATCACAAACCGTCTCACACGCACGCACTCACGCAGGCTTGACGACTTCCAGCCTCCTGAACAAGCCGGTTTCAGAAAAGGTTTCAGTACCGTAGACTACATACACACGCTCCATCAAGTTATACAAAAGACCGAGGAGTATAACTTGCCCCTCTGCTTAGCGTTTGTGGACTACGAAAAGGCCTTTGATTCGATCGAGACGTGGGCTGTACTACAGTCTCTCCAGCGGTGCCAAGTAGACTACCTGGCTGAAGTGCCTGTACGGAAACGCCAATGTGTCAGTTCGCCTCCAGGACCGGAACTCGAAACCAATTCCATTGCAGCGAGGAGTAGGACAAGGAGATGTTATCTCTCCTAAATTGTTCACCGCTGCACTGGAAGATATTTTCAAGGTTCTGGACTGGAGGGGATTTGGCATTAACATCAATGGCGAGTACATCACTCACCTTCGGTTTGCCGACGATATAGAAGTCATGGCTGAGACCATGGAGGACTTAAGTACTATGCTCGATGATCTCAGTAGAGTCTCTGAAGATGTTGGTCTTAAGATGAACATGGACAAAACGAAGATCATGTCGAACGTCCATGTGGTACCAACTCCAGTGAAAGTTAGAAACTCTACACTCGAAGTTGTTGACGAGTATGTATACCTGGGACAAACTGTCCTGCTGGGTAAGTCCAACTTCGAGAAGGAGATCAATTGTCGAATCAGACTGGGTTGGGCGGCGTTCGGGAGACTACGCAATATCTTTTCGTCCAATATACCGCAGTGTCTCAAGTCGAAAGTCTTCAACCAGTGTGTGTTGCCAGTAATTACTTACGGATCTGAAACGTGGTCGTTCACTATGGGACTCATTAGGAGGCTCAGAGTCACTCAACGAGCGATGGAGAGGGCAATGCTCGGGGTTTCTCTGCGAGATCGCATCAGGAATGACGAGATCCGCAGAAGAACGAAAGTGACTGACATAGCCCAAAGAATTACAAGAAGTTACAAAATTACACCCATTATCTTGTCTTATAAACTTAAATATGCCATTATAGCCATAATTTGTAAAGTTTTATTATTATTATGACGCATGTCATTTTAGACCATTATTGTCCATATAAAAAAATAGTATTTAAACATTAAAACGAAATAAGTTACTATTCTTTATAAATGTTTTTAGAATTTTTGTCTTAATGACAAATAATCCGCTATTGTTCATAAGAAAAAAATAAAATCTTGAAACTTTTTCTATTGTGACTTTAATGCACATAAAAAAATTCTTATTTTGAGTTACGACTCGATTTTATGCTGGCACAAGTCTAAGTTGTGTGTTTTTTTGAGTTTTTTTTGTATTGATTATACGGTTTATTAATTTTATTTTTGTTATTTCGCATTCTCAAATAAAAAAGGATGCTATGGCTAAAAGAAGATTTCCAATTGGTTTTTGTAATAAAAAGTTATGAGTAATTATTTTTTGTGTTTTTTTAAAAGCTCTCTCCTGAAAAAACACACTTTTTGAGATACCGAGTTGTTTAAGATAAGCGTCGATATCCCTCGCCGGATGCAGGGCGCCATCGTGCCGCAGCGCTGCCCGCGCCGGCGCCGTCGCCCGCCGCCAGCTACAGCGCCTGCTACCGCAGGGGCCGCGAGCGCGTGCGCACGCCTCGCATATACGAGCAGAAACAATAACACACGAGGTACAATACACTGGACGTCTGCTGCACTCCTCTCGCTCCTGGTCAGAAATCAGGGTCCTGGTCAACTAGTGATCCCGTTATTTTATCATGGAGGGTCAAGAGATATCTATTTTATCATTATCACCTCCTATTTCTACCTAATAATCTAAATATGAACAAGAAAAACTTGATTACAAAATGTCTATTAATAAACTGTTAACAATTTCATTGCGGACGAGTGCTACGCGCTACGCTCATAGCCGATCCCGTGATTTTTTCCGCTTTGTAGCAAAAATTGACCTCCCACAGAGAACTCCCCTCGAGAGTTCCCCGCGCTCAAAGTGTTAAATCAACGCCATCACACCAACAAATTCCTGGCTGGATCTTCTGTTACACGTATTTAATACTTACTAAAATATGCTAACAGATGACGTGACATTGTACAATTACTGTTAATAATATTGATATATTAAATTTAAAATGTATGAATACATTTGTAAAAACCACCATATTTTCAAATGGAAGATTACCACACA
>JALPQI010019446.1:0-17179 GCA_025490895.1 Thaumatotibia leucotreta
TAATTTATGGGACTCGGGAGAAGCTAAATGCGGAACACGATATTTTCCTTCTTATATTACTTAGACACGTGAATATTTATTGTCACTGACAATTAAATATTTTTCACATGTATATTCTTTTGCGTGGAAAAAATACAAAAAAATATTCTAAATCGTGATATGACAGAAAAAAACAAAAATAATCACTGTTTCCGCCCGGGATCGAACCGGGGGCCTTGTGCGTGTGAAGCACACGTGATAACCGCTACACTACGGAAACTTATTTATTGAGGTTGAAATTGTATACCACTTGCAACTATATGCAACATTACAGCAGTGCATATTATTTAAAAAAAACTTACCGCGACAACTGCTTTCAAAACCAAAACTGCAAGCAAAATCCACGAAATAAAAACCGAATGCCGAGCCGCGGGCGCCCTCTACAACGGCGCTTGAGTGGCGGTCGTCGGGCCACGACGCACTTTACTTTTATACCCTAACAAATTGTATGGCGTGGACCACCCGCTGAATGCGTTCATTACATTCATATTATGGGAGTGTTTTATGTTCCGCAAATTCGTAATAGAGATCGCACCCTGTCTGTCATTTTTATACCTTGTACTATAATAACGAACTTATCACTTCAGCATCGCTATGCTTGGTAACCATTGACGCTTGGACATGTAGCTTTCCAAAGCAGCTCTGAGAGGAAACAGCAGTGTATTTAGTTTTCGCTGATTTCGTAAGCTTGCGTTAGTGTCTTGGTAGAGTCTCAAGGAGACGACCTACGTCAGTGGACTGATTATTCCATGTTGGTCAAAGAAATGTGTAGCAAAATTACTTTTCATCATGTTTTATTATCAATCTCATACGTTTTGATGCATCAAATTGCTTGAATATTTTTACGGTACAACTGTCTTTAGACGTTATTTTTTAACCTTCGACACAAACAAAGGAGTATTGTACTCGTAAATGAATTGAGTAAGCAAGCAAGTATCTAATCTAGTTGTGAATTCAGTGAAAGTTTTTATTCTAATTATGTGATTAACTTTAGTTATTTGCTTGTAGCTAAACTTCGTTTTATTTAAGATTAGAATTATCTGTCAAACGGGTGAACAAAGAAGCAGTGGTCGTAAACCTTCCTTCTTCGATTTCGGCCGATACCACTGAATTTCTCGGAACTTATGTATATACATATCATTTGATATTTACCGATAGCTGAACGCATAGTTTTCACATTTATTATTAATTTGTTGGCAAACCTGTATTTAAAAAAAGTTATAAGTGTTTTATAAGCAAGATGGCGGCAATTTAGAAAAATTGAAATTTTTCGTTTAGTGTTTGGCGGTTTTTAACAAAGTATTTTTTTTTATTTGTAACTAATATCGTACCGATTTTACATTTAATGAAGTTTACAGTCTAAAATTTAACAATATTTGCATATTTAATCTGGCTTACATTATGCACTCCCAATACTTTTAAAAGTCATGCATTTAAGGATTTAAACTATCGGTATAAAAGCGGACACGGTGTCATAAAGACTGAGCAGATAACAATACTAAGACAACCCTACGCATCGGCAACGTCGTTTAGTATTTGTCGCCATTATAGGCGGTCTGGGACGCTCTAATGTAGTTTGAATTTGGTAACAAATTAGAAAATAAAACTCAGATGACATACAGTTTTATTCACTGTCAGTGGAAGAGTCCGAGGACTCGGAACCACCAACGTTTATAATATTTTTTTCCAGTGTTATCTATTACATTATCTAATTTCATTTCAAAAAATATATTCTTTTAAAATGTTATATACCGTAGCCAACGATATGCCAGCAGTCTCAGCAGTCTTTTTCACAATTCCGATTTAGTGGGATATTCCTTTCTATGGCACATTTCTTAATTTGTAAATATTCACCACAATCCGCTTTTCACTGGTAGTCACAGGATTTTGCTTTCATCCATTTTAAATGTGCACCAACAAACAAAATATCTAAATAGATCAACAATTAATGGCGAAATTGAACAAAAACGATAACAACAATCTTTAAGTAAGCTAACAGCAATATAAAACACAACCGACTCAACCGACAACAATATGAAGTCGAATGACAGACAGTGACATTTTAAAATTGTGTGAGAACTCTGCCTCTTTAGGTTTTTTAATGTACAACCTTTCCATGAAAAATTGCAAACGCAATTTATTAAAATTATTATCTTTTCATCTTAGAATATAAATTAACTAACATTATGTTTCTTATCTGTTCACAACACTGAGTAATGTGTATTAATATAGCATGATAATAAATTCGTGATATTTAATAACTCGTATTTACTGTTCGATCCGCAGAATTTGCCTGTAAAAAAACCTTATATCTCGTTCTGCAAAGGTCTTTCTAATGCTAAAAAAAACGAAGTATAGGTAGTTATCGAAGATTACCCAAGATAAAAAAAACACAACGGTACTACCGACCTATTCTAAGTAAGTAGGTATACAATAAATAGGTAAGGCATCCTTAACACTTATTTGCCTGAACTGAAAGAGTTGAGTTGACCATAATACATACAGAATTGAGTAGGTTTTACAATGACGTCCCAAAAAAAGGTAGCAGGCTTGATCAATAAGTAAGTAGGTTTTGTCCATTTATAATGGTCAATAAAAGTCAAAATCAAAATACGATGCGAATAGTCCACGGGACAGGCACCGCCTAATATGGGGGTCAGTATAAATGTAACGTTTCTTAACCTTTTTTGGAAAAAAATTGTATTTAGTAAGTACCTATTCCTGATTTTCTGATACCTACGTGAGAGGCAATTTCATTTTTTGTCTCTGCTATAGGTGTTCAGATATACATGAAGAGGAAGTATTAAAGAAATGCCATGCGTTTCATTAGTCACTGATCCTCAATCCTCAACAGATAACATATCGTTAACAACAAGCAACCACTTTATATATTACCCTTACTGAGGGCGCCACCGTCTACGTACAAACGAAGACTTAGTACGCAACGTTATTAGTTCAGATTTCGTCCACCCGCACAAATAACGCGGTCGTTTACATGCAATTTTCAATTTCTGCTAGAATGACGGATATTGTGGTCCTTCAAGTTAAGGGGGGGTTGGGAATTGGGAATTAGTTTTTCTTTGTACTTTAGTGTTAAGGTAGGTAAAACATTTATACTTATGCGTACCTAAATGACGCCGGAATTTTGGTAAAAAAAATCCCATGTTTTTTGATGTTCAATTAATCATTAATATCCCAAAGAAAGATGAATAGGTAAAAAAAACAACTGCAGTAAAAAAAAACATTTTTGGAAAAATAAAATAATAGGTAAGTTTTAAACTTGTGTGTGTGATGTACAGGATGTATCAAAAGTACTGGAGTTTCTTTAATTCATGTCTGGCAAACAAAATATTGCGCTAACACTAATAGAAACAAAAGTCTTTTTATGCATAATTTTTTTTGAGATAATAATTAGTGTAAGAAAGTGGCAGTATGATTTTCTCTCTATTTGGGTAAGGCCGCGGATTTTGACGAATTCGGAGCTTAAAATTTGTCTTGCTCATAAAAAAAAAAACTGATAACATCTAGAGAACTCTGATCAATTTAAAAATATTCCCCTATGCACAGTTACATGTAATCAAATGAAACAGCTAATTTAGCACTTTATTTAAAATTAATAAATAAATATTTCTGCCAAAAACGTAACGAAAGTCGAGTACCTATTTTTTTCGACTACGAGTACTTTAAACCCTTTTTTTTTCATAATTTTAGACTTGTCAGCATTAAATGTTTGTTTTTAAACCAAAATATAATGATAAACGATTGCTTCGTTCATTAAGGAGTTATGATATGTGAACAATTTTACTGTTTTCTTTCCCTTTACTTTTTGGGTCACCAATTCCAAGTTTTCGTTACGAAACTTTCGTAACGCTTTTTAAGGTCATATTTAAGCCAATGTTGGTAGGAATTTGTTTATCGACTCTAGGAACTCTTATTCTAGTAGGGCAACATCCATAGGCACACTCACTCCCATTAATTCGTTGACGAATGGTTGTCACAGTGCACGCGGATAAAGTTTTAGTAAAAAACGTCTAAAGTGGTAGTGTGATTTTCACGGTAAGTAGTGATTATTATGAAACGGCTGTTTTTTTCATACGAAAGGGTTTAGTTTTAAACGTCAGTAGCATGTATTATTATGTTCAGATTGCAATTATTTACCAAGATAATCAACCTTTTTTCAAATATACGTTACATTTTCGTTACGAATACGTTAAATTTTTACAAAACGTAACGTATTTTTTATGTTTCGTAACGAAAATATCGATACCTTTGGGTTCAATTGTCGTAAAGGACATTTTGGCGAAAATGAGTTATATATACAGTTTTGTTCAGAATTTCAAGCGCTATCGATCTGTATAGTTAAAGTTTCGATATCTCTTAAAAGTTGCCTTTACGACCAAGATTTTCTACTATGGACTTGCAAAAATAGCTTAGCGAATGGGGCGTAAATATCAAGTCATTTATTATAAATAATTTTCTGTGTCGAAAAGGAAATGTACAAATAAAAATAGTGTCGTAAGTGACCTAATACGTTATGTGTTGTCCTTTACGCCCTTACTTTTAACGATTATTTTCTGTAGTTCTATGGCCAACTTGGGCTTAAAGAACAAGTTTTTTCTTCGTCGTCCTTTACGACCGGCACGAAAAATTAATACTCATATTTCTTATACAATTACTATTGAATGATCCGGGTGGTAAAGGACCGAAGTAATTTTTGTTGTTGTTTATTACCATAAATTGTTTGTACACATACAAACAATGTATGGGAAATATATTAATAGTCATTCATGTCAAATCAACATAATTCTCATCCACACAACTTCTTAATCTAAGAGGGGACCGCTTTCGTAGTATTTATGTAAATAAAATACACTACACTAAAGGTAATCAGTAAACTGTAATCAACCACTGTCCAAGTACCTAGTTTATAATTCTGAATCTTCAGTAGATATAAGTTGGAATAAAATAATATCTGAAGACATTATAGTCGTATCTGGGAGTTAAATTCTAGAAATAGGTAGGTACAATCTGTGCCTTCAGTACCGGGGAACTTAACCCGTAGGTATTCCTAGTTCTTCTTTATTGTAAAGTCTTACAATTACTACCTGTGTCACATCACATAAGCATGAACTACTTGGACAGTTGCTTGTTAAACTTTACTATTACCATTACCTAGTGTTTGTTGTTTTCATATACTACGAAACCGTGCCACGTTGCCGTGTGATGATGGTAGTAAGAATACATTTGTTACCACCCCAACTATTCCGCGGTAAGTGTTGGCTAAGGGTTTTAAGTGTCACGGACCATTTATTTATCGAAGATTGATGATGGACAGAAGCACCATGATAGTGGACACAGTACTGCGATCGCCAACCCATTTGCCCAGCGTGGCGATTATGGGCATTTGCCTCCTAATGCGTTCATATGCATAGGTCAAGGAAAGGCCGTTGTTCAGCAACGGAATGATATAGGCTGATGATGACACTTAACTGCGGAAGTGTTCCCCTGCTAGAAGTAATAGCTTATACGTTTAAATTACTATTGAGACAGCGCAGCACTGAAACAATAAGTTTAAAAATGTTGCAAACATGTTACATAGTTTTGAAGCAAACAGTGTGTCCATACTTATAAGTAGTCTAGTTCTTTGTTATGACTAAATATTTAGAGAAAATATACTACAACTCTAATCCGGCTTTCATTCGTCATATTTCCTACGTTTTAATAAATGTTATAAATGCGTTTTGAGCAAAATAAGCGGAAAACAGTCGCTATTTGTACCATTTTGCCTACATTTACGCCCCAAAT
This sequence comes from Thaumatotibia leucotreta, assembly GCA_025490895.1. Lineage (NCBI taxonomy): Eukaryota > Metazoa > Arthropoda > Insecta > Lepidoptera > Tortricidae > Thaumatotibia > Thaumatotibia leucotreta. Next base: position 5,845 of record JALPQI010019446.1, read on the forward strand.
TTGTAAGAAAATTATATAAGACCGTCATTTACGACCCTATCAACTCTAAATGCTCAAAAAAATCGTGGGTGTAAAGGACATACATAGCATTTTGACGTGTCCTTTACAACATCTAACTTCTAAGCCGTTTAGCTTATCACTACGATTGCTACACCAGGTCAAAGATACCAACAATCTACATTGTTTTCATATACACGTTACAAATATAGGTCAAAAAACAAAAAAGTTATTGACAGTTTTCCAAAAGAAAAATTAGTTTTTTGCTTCTCCTGAAAACCTGCATTTTGTCCTTTACGACAATTGAACCCAAAGGTATCGATATGTGGTAAAGGGAAGTGCACACAGAAATTTACTAATTTAAATGAGTTTTATTAGATTTTGAATGACAGCATACAGTAACAAGTGTTTGCGAAACAAATCAAATTATTTTGTTATTTAGGTATTTTGATTTGCGTTTTTTTAAGTAATCAGCTTTTTCCAGTGGGTAATTTTAACCCCCTAGGGCTAATGTAATACTGTATAATTATTAACGCGTTTATTAGTGTTAATTAATATCAGTTCAATTTCCATTTAAGCATTTATGGTGATTTATTTTAGTTTATTTTGTTCCAAAGATTATGGCATTAAAACATTTATAAATACTGTTAATTTAAGTAATTACTATGAGAATTTATATTATATGGGTTGATTATTATATTTGATAAAAACAAGTATTCAGCGATAAAAAATATGTTTTTTTACGACCTTTACTTAATCAGAGTTCATACCAGTATGAGCTGAGCTTTATAGTAACTTTCGTTGCGTTTTATGGTAACGTAACGTATTTTTCTTTATGTTATTTCTGTGTCACATTCGTCAAAATCCGCGGCCTTACCCATTTATGCCTCATGTAAATCAAACCCTAGCCAAAACTATAGTAATTCTTATTTGGGTAGTACAACATTATTATTTTTTTGCAAATAAATTGTACCTTCTTATATGTATACTTGTATGCGCCAATCGTATTATTCCAAAATAGGTACATAATACCTACAAACCTTGGGCAAAAAATATTTTAAGGGCACTTAACCTTAAGTTATTTATAGAGCACACAGACATTCCGTGTTTTATTGTCTTAATGTCGCCATCGGCGCAGGAGTGGGCTATCCACTTCATTATGGTTGTTGTTGTTATTGTTGTTGTTGTATTCTGGCCAATTGTCTGCAACTCGACATTAAACGTGGCTATTTTGCGTGGTCCCACGCTGGACTTCATTATACTGCTATAGTATAGTTGAATGCAATGTGGCGAAAGTATCTAGGTACCCACGAATTTATTTATACAGCGTGTGTTTTTGATATCCCGCCTGTTAAAAAGGGGGCCAAGCTTCCTGCATATATGTGTCCTACCCAAAGGACAAGATACATTTTTAAACTCTATATCAATTAGACAAATTTCCAATTTTAATTAGCAAGTTTCGACATACTCGTAATGTAGGCACGAGGCTATTGGCTAATCGTTCGCCTAAAAAGGATTGAAATTCGATCCAATGTAAAGTGTAAAAGCACTTAAACACATTTTTTTTTGCAATAAACACTCTATAATTTAAATAACTTTTGGTTACTGTGAATGTAACTTTGGTAGGAAGAGCGGGAGCTCCTGCTACAAGTAAATCTTTTACTTACTTGGAGATTCCAACAATAACTTGTAACCAATAAATGCTTTTTCATAATATGTTTTGATTTTTGAACGAATGATCACTATTTTCGTTATCCACAATACAGTGGCCATTCGACATATCGGAGCGGCCATTTAATTGTGCTCACAATTATCTGTGCACACCTCAATTGGCCTTAGATGCATAATCAGATATTTTTGAGCACCGTGGCTTGAATTAAAAAATCACCCATTGTATAAATTCAAATTTTAGAGGGCTAGTTCTGAAGTCATATTGATGAACTTTTACTATGGGATAATCGGACCGACATCAAAAAAAAAAATCAAATTTGAATTGTGAATTAAAAATCATTCTGTAGGTAGGTATATCGACGTTTATCATGAACAGCGCTGCATTTCAAGACTCGTCGTTATTTTAATTCTAACAATGAAGCACTAAAATTCCAATTGAAGGCACGTATTATTTTGGATTACAGCATTTGTTCATGATAAGCAACGATATGATGGTGATGTTGTTTTTTTTATTTGAAATGTGCTTAATCATGGCCACAGACTAGCCCAAGGCAGAGACGCGACCTACGATGGAGTGAGTTTGCCCAGAAGGTGCCTATTCACCCTTGACTTGTAGGTTGACGGGTTATATGAACTCGGAAATATAGACGCCGGCAGGGAATTCCACTCCTTGGCAGTACGCTTATGGAAAGAAGACGCGAAGCGCTTCGTTCGGATAAATGGAATATCTACCAAGTAAGGATGGTGGAACCCGGCCGTACGACTAGAATTTCGATGGCAAAATGGGGATGGTGGAATAAGCTCATGAAGCTCTTGAGTAGCGTTGAAAATTTCCGGATTAAATCCCGGGCATTTCTCAGAGCGTAAACGGACATATGATTCATCTGGTCACGTTTTTTTGGAAGTGGCTGAATGATTTGAGGTTGGTTTTGGTTGTCTTATAGAGAAACCGGTGCTGTATCTGACGACCGAAAATGGTACCAAATGATGCAGCCACTTTAAAAAAAACGTGACCTGATGAATGAGATGTCCGTTTACGCTCTGAGAAATACCCTCCCGTTTCTTTCCAAACAGCTCGTTTTTTCTGGATTTTTTCGGAACAATCAATGAAAGTTTCCACTTTAATTTTCAACTCTAAACCAATGAGAATTAGGTCTAATGTTCACTTAGGTATACCAGGAGAACGCGATGTCATCGAGGAAAAGTCAATTGAAACAGATGGTACCTAAGGAGTGACAGTGACAGTGACATTGATTATTTCTGTAAAAACCCGAAAAAAAACAGAAAAAAACGAAATTTTGATACATTCCCGAAAAAAACATTTGTTTTTTTCCGACATTTTCAACGCTACTCTTGAGCACACTCCCCGAAGTGAAATCTGAAGAACACCGACAGCCTGGCAACATTATATATTCTTGTTACAGCCCCAACCATGTCGGTGGAAGGCGTGATGGTGTCCTACAACTACTCGGAGGATGGAGAGCACTCCAACATCATCACCGTGTCGGCTTCCGGCATGAAGTTCTCTAAGCGATGGGTGTTGACACACGGCTCCATTCTGTCACCACTTAAACAGGTCATTTCACGGGCGGATTTTTATTTTGTTGCAGGAGCATTCCATGAAAACATGTCGTCAGCGACAATGTCTTTTCAATACTTTTGGAAAATTAAATTAGTAAGCTGAGTTACAGTAAAATAATAACATATCAAGGCTTTAAGATTGACAGTGTTTTCTAGCAGCTAACATATTTTATTAGGGTACCTACCATAGCCACACGTAAGCGACAAAAAGTAGATGTTTTCATGGAATGCTCCTGCAGTGTTTTCAAAATTTTCCAAATTTGGATATTTTCATATTTTTTCTACTCAGAATCGCGAGCTCTTTCGATCCTCATTAGCAGAAAAAAGTGTCCAAAGAATTCCATATTTTTTTTTGTCTTCCACTGAGTTACAAACAAAGAAAGTGTATGAAAAATAGTAACTCAATGGATTTTTTGGGACATTTTTTATTGCTATTAAGGATCGAAAGAGCTCGTGATACTGAGTAGAAAAAATGTAAAAAAAGTCCAAATTTGGAAATTTAAAAAACGACAACAAAATAAAAATCCGCCCATTTAGGTCTTAGCGCTGACTGACTAAATATAACCAGTAGCCGTACCATGACTTTGCAAGTATCGGTAACGTTAGGTTTTACTCGATAGGTAAAGCAGGCCATCATGCCATCGCCTTGCGGAAAAGCCATGGAAAATTGTAAAACTGACCATCTTTTTTCAGGCGCAAGCAATCAACCACGCACGAGGCAACCCTATATTGAAAGAGGAGTTCTACGACAACCTGCCAGAGATATACGTGACGTGCGAACGAGAGGCGAGAGAGGGGAATGTGTACGACGATGTCGAGAGACTTAGTAGAGAAAGAGATGACGCGTTGGAACACAGCAGCTATCAGATCAGAGTGCTTACTGGCAGGTAAGGAGGTTATAATAGGACAATCGACAACCACGAATTAATAAACTAGTGGATGTGAAATGCTAGCTTTTTAGTATGAAAACCGGTGTCGTCAAACTCACACAATCCCATTTTACGTAGATACATGCATACAATTACAAAATGTTTTTAATTGGTAGCAGTTTTCCATACCCATAAGGTAACAACCAGTGATCATTCCCACAATGAAATTCATCTGTATATTGTTTTCGTCAGGGTCTAAATTAGAATGTTTAAGTTATGCATCTTGCGTCTTTTTCTTTCTCTCACAAAGTCTTCTAATACAGCCACGTAATACAGCTACTCCAAACAAGGTGGCGCTACTGTATTAAAATGAGCGAGTAATGGGCTAAAAAACCAGTTTATCTAACATCTACAATCACGCAGAAATAATTACGAGGGGTCACGTTACACTGGTGATACGAGATCTCTACTCGCCTGTGAGTAGCCGACAAATAAGAATAGGACTACATGGACTGGACAATCCCAACACACAAAAAGTCGTAAGTGACTGTATATCATTATCTTGTTACGACTTTTTGTTATTTCCCATAGGGCAATACGTATACATTATCGATATTTAAATAGTATTGATATTTCATTAGCGTTAAAGGCGGGAAATTTGAAAATTTTGATTGGCTGTTCAATTTTTTAACGGTTTCTACTGACTAGCAAATAATAATAAAGTAAAACTTTGTCAACCGACTTCATAAAGAGATTCTCAATTTGTCTGTTAATTTTTTTTTGTATGTGTATTACGCGATTACCCGGTCAATTCAATTATGAACCGATTTTGATTTTCCTTTGTTCAAAAGTGTATACTCGCGAGGTGGTCCTATTGGATTTTGGTTCTGATCTAATGATGGGATCCGTGCGGAATTGAGGGAACTCCTCAATTTCGAAACGCACTTGTATGGTGATTTCGGTGTTTTTTTAAGAACCTTGAGTAGTTCCATGAGAAAGCCACAATTTAGGACAAGTGGACCTGATAGTGGAAAACCAGAGATGGCATAAGAGGAAGTGCTCTATTATTCGCAGTTCTGTCAACCAATTTGAAAATATTCTTTATTTATTTTTAAGAATAAACCTCCACTGCAGTCTCCTTTCATTTTAATCTGATCTAATGATGGAATCCATGACGAACTGAGGGAACTCCTCAAATTTGAATGGCACATTGCCATTTGAATCTCCATAGATTTGAGGGTTTTCTTCAGTACCTAACTGAAGCATTTTCTCGCGGAAACTGCTATTTGTGGCTTAAGTGGAACTACTTAGTAACTTCTTTACACTCTTTTTTATGTAATTGGAGGCAAACGAGCAGACGTATCACTTGATCGTAAGCGGTTACCGTCCCGTCCGTACTTACAAGCAGCACATACAATCAATATAACTAGTAGTAGCAATTAATATAAATAGTAAATAGCAGTAGTAATCAAATAAAAAACAGGTGACCAGATGGTAAATTTAATAAAACTTTTAATAATTATTCTTGTTTAACATTTCAACAAGTACATAACGATAAAACAATTTAGAACCAGGTTCTGAATTTGATCGATTCATATTGCATTATTTAGTACTGAATTTGTACTATTTTTGCGGAAACCAATTGACTTGTCCAGTAGCTTCGATCCATTTATTTTTAATTTCAGCATCTTGTGGGAATCTGAAAATGTAGAAAATATATAGGTATGTAAAGTATGGAATGCACATCGGTTAGTAATAGTGTATTAAAATCCGATTTATCGCTTAATACTCAGTAAAAATGTATAGTTATAAGTTATAATACATAATGTATAACTATACATTTTTTACATGATTACATTCCCTAATACACTAATAATTAAATATTCACTAATAATTAAATATCGAAAGCTGATATATCATAACATTAACATTATCGATATAAATATCGACTTTGGACAGCCTGTGAGTAGCGAACCTTGTTTGACATTTAGAGTAGCGAATGTTCTAGAGAAATGTATACAATCTTAACAAAAGATTATGAACTCTATTCTCTGAGAAATAAAATTGAATTTGAATAACAAACGTACGTAAATAATAAACGAAGCAACATGTTTTTGTATTTATTGAATTAAAATACAAAATAATACTTACCGGTGGTAGGAAATACCTCCACGTGAAATATTTTTTTTGTTGCTGTTATTTCTGCAGCTCAGTACAGCACAATACGGCATTGTTTATTTAATAACCGATTTTTTTATTCGCGATTCGAACGTTCAATTTCTGACACGGCCAATCACGTACTAATCATAAGTGCGCGTGAAGTATGAACTCCGCATCATAGTATCGGCGACACGGGAACGCCTACTTGCCATCTCCATTTACTCCGTGTCGACAACACAGCTGTGGATACAGACAAACTGCCAGAAATATGTATACACACCTTTATGTCCAGGCAATAAAGTTCTCTTTACATATTTTTGGCACTTTGCCTGTGTTCACAGGTGTGTTGTTGATTGTACATTTCGATACAGGAGCGAAAAAAATAAGTTCATAATGAGTGGCGATACATTAAAATACGATCGAAGGAAGTGTTTTTAATCGAGAGTTACGAATTTCCTTTTCGCGTCATGCCTAGCACTCCTAGCAGTGGACTGAAAAATATTGATGATATTGATGATGATTTATAGTTAATAGCAAAAACTGTTTGTATGTACAAAACAAAAATGTAGCCTCTCAATACTTATATAAATATACTAATACTATTTTACCTGTAGGTATTGAGATGAGAGGCTACATAAATCTTCTCATAAATGTATGAGAGGATTACGTTTTTTGTCTTGAATTATCCTATTTCGGGAACCTTGCTTGTCCCAATACAAACACAACACCTACCTATATTACTTAAACCTGTGTGCCGATGACAACGCTAGCAAATCAAGAAAGCATTACTTAAATTGACTGGAGAGGAAACCAATGACTCGATTTTATTGACCCCAATTAAGAAGTCTAAAGATGATTGTTGCCATAGAAACAACCTATTTTACCAAGCCCTATACACGGTGCTCGTGAGCATTCCGAAAGATTTTAATGCTGAATTCCTGACCATATTTAGAGAAACTTTTTTTTTTGGTGGAATTGACATTATGTCTCATAATATTTTTTGTCTTTGACCGTTACGCAATGATACTCGTAAACGCTTCAGGAAACGATTTTGTTAGTGTATTTTTTGCGATAGTTTTATTAATAAAATATTTTTTTATGTAGTTCAACCGAAATGCCAAAAAAACTATCTGCACAAAAAAAAATTGCAGATTTGACCAAATTTCATATCCTCGCCCATAGTGCAATACCGCGTAACCAACAAATTCAATTAGGCTCAATTTGAGTGTCAATTGTTTGATATTTGAACTCTATCTGTTTTGGTAGTTACGCGGTATTGCACTAATCCCCGACGAATACGTATAACATTTTTTGCTTCTTTTAGCCTCAGGAATATGCCGTTAAAATTTTTCCCTTTCCTAACGGGCACCTTGTATTGTGGATATTAATGAGTGTTTTTAATAGGATAGTCCACGTGTGGCAATGCCCGATCCTCAGCCGCTGCGTGGACGACATCCTCTACAGCTGGACGATTGGACATCGCGATGGAGACATAGACAAGCAGAGCCAGCTGGGGAAGGCTCTGTTGTCGGTGTTTGTGCTGGTGGACCTGGAGAGCGATGACAGAGGTGAGAGACCAACTGCAATATAACTGTAATACGACTGCATAACAAAATTGCAGCCAGATTGCAGTTGGTGTGCGGTTGACCGAACTGCATGACAGCTGCAAGCGGACTGCACAACGGGTTTGCAGTCCTCGCCGCGTGCCCCGGAACTGCCACTTTGCAGCTGGGTTGCAGTTGAAATGCTGTCCGTCTGAACGGGCCCTTCACGGCAGACTCGACTCCTTAAGCACTGGTCTCACTCCGAGCTGCTAAGCTATGAACTATCGGCTATAAACACGACCAGAAGATACGCACTCCCGTGTCAATAAAAGAGACACGGGAGTGCGTATCTTTTGTTCGTATTTATAGCCCATATTTCATAGCTTAGTAACTCACGGTGAGACCAGTGCCTTAAGGAACCTGTCACCCATAGCATTAACTTCGTAGTCTTCCTAGATCCTACACATCCTGAACTCCTAACCAGGCCCCTATACCACAAAACTTTACAAGCGTACAATTCTACAAAATTGTCAACTTTTTGTATGGGAATGTATACAATTTTGTAGAATTGTACGCTTGTAAAGTTTTGTGGTATAGGCCACAGTTCTAACAACTTACCTCAACTCCTAGAACTATAGTAATTACTGTAATTAGAGTCAACTTGGAAATGCGATGCTAGACTTGATTGTGCTTGTTCATCAGGAGAACGACGGCAAAGGTGTTTATTGTAAACATAGGTATCATAAGCGAATTGATGTTTTCTAATCATTAATACTACTTACACTTGTCAGACTGTAGGTATTGAACGGAAGTCCCAATCCCAACTCATCTCATGTTACGTAGGTACTTAGGAATTTATGCCACATTTTTATGAGACATAGACAAGCAGAGCCAGCTGGGGAAGGCGCTGTTGTCGGTGTTTGTGCTGGTTGATCTGGAGAGTGATGATGATGACAGAGGCACTTCACGGCACCTTAAAGACCTTAAAGAACTTGTCATCCGTTCTGCTGACCTAGCTGCAGTATTTCCTGCGACCATATATAACATGGACGTCTAACGCCAGTTCCAAAATGCCCCCAAAATCAATTGTTCAATTGTGCCAAAGATGGCCAGGACATGGCTTTCTTAACACCGCGCATATTTCGGCGCAACATCTTTGACAAATGTTTAAAGAATATAGCCAATCAAACCTTTGACGGACCAATCACAACTATTTTTAAATGGCGGTTTAAGTTTTTATAGGTTGACATTGAAATTCATTGATGTGATGCATCAAAGGGGTGACATTTGTCAACTGAAATTCAGGACCATTTTTGAAGGGCAATTTAGTACGGCGTGCGGCTTCCATGTTTTATTTGTTCGTAGAGTATTTCCTATGAAACTCCATAGCCAAAAGCTGTCTTGCCCGAGTACTTAAGGCAGCTTTTGGCTATGGAGTTTCGTATCAAATACTGCTTTATACACTAGAACAGCAGCATTAACTTCGTAACCTTCCTAAATCCTACACACCCTAACCAGTTCTAACAACTTACCTCAACTCCCAATAAAAAGATCGTGAAACAAGTAATTAGAATCAACTTGGAAATGCGACGGCAGAGTTGTTTATTGTATACATATTATAAGCAAATTGATGTTTACTAATCATTAATATTACTTACACTTGTCAGACTGTAGGCATTGAATCGAAGTCCCAACTCACGTGACATAGGTACTTAGGAATTTATACCACAATAGTACATTACGGCACAAGTGCGAAAAACATGAAATTCGAAACGAGTGGCGATGTCTTAAATCGACACGAGTTATGAATTTCGTTTTTGCACGTGTCTCGTACGACGTTTTTTTAGTACAGAAGTTTTGGACCTGACGTAAAATGATCCACTTCTCGCACTAGAGCCTAAAAAAGGCACCATCTGTACTAAAAAAATTATTATCTGTCGGAGATTAACAAAATAAAGAGATAGTTTACAGTTTATTTGTAATTGCATTAAGAAACCAAAAACATTTTCGCCTAATGTCAGAAAGAAGCTGATCCTCATTCTCACTTGCGACATGGTTTTGGCCCGTGTACGTGCTTCTCCTTGCAGATTATTTCAGCCTCTGAAATAAATTATATACGTATTAGAAAAAACCGTAAAAAAAAGAAAAAAAATACTACGTTTAATTATATCCTGACGTTTCGGGTATGACGTTACACCCGTGGTCGCAGGCAGACTGGCGAGAGAATGTATCAACACCTTCGAGCTGCGCGGGTTTTTCGAACTACCCGCACTTGGTCTTGATTATTCACTTCTAGGCTAGGGTTGTCACTAGGCCTACACACAACACTCACAACATCCAATGGCTTTAAAATGGATGTTTCACCGCGCTTACATTTGTAAATCACGGGATTCCACGCGGATGAGATTCCTTGCCCCTCATTTTGATTAAAATTCCGATGTTTCTTAATTTCAATAGCTTCACGTACTTTTCGGCTATGATGTATACGCTCGGTTGAGAGGACTTTCGGGTTATGGAGCTCAATCCAGTGGTTAGGTCCGGACTCCAACAAATGCTCGGCCACAGCAGACTTATTCGTTTGACGCTTTTTAACAGCCGTGATATGTTCCTTGACCCTTTCCGCTATGGTGCGTTTGGTTTCCCCAATATAGGAACTACCACAGCTACAATCGATTTTATAAACGCCCGGTGTGTGGTAAGGTAAAACATCCTTAGGCGACCTTAGATGCCCTGCCACCTTTGATAACGGCATGTAAACGGTTGGTATGGAATACTTATTCAAAAGCGTACCTATTTTGTCCGTTACACCCCTGACATAAGGCAAAAATGCCGGTCGCCTTGCAACATCTGGATGTTTCTTCCTCGGTGTTCGTCTGGGTTGCCGTCTGTTCATTATGTAGCCATTTCTCTTCAGAACCTCCTGAACGTGCGACATCTAAATTTCTAGAAATTCAGGGTCACAAAGGTCATGTGCTCTGTTCTTCAGAGAATTAACCACAGACTGCAGATGCAATGTTACTGCAGATGAGCGACCTATTGTAAGTCAAATCGCCTCACCTACTTATGATCTGGCAAAGCATGTTGCGTCGGTGCTGCAGCCGCTTGTGGGAAACACGTCGTCTTTCGTGAAGGATTCCCGTCACTTCATAGACATTCTTAAGGACATAACGTTGGAACCAGGAGACTTAATGGTGAGTTTCGATGTTGAGTCACTTTTCACCAATGTCCCGGTTAAAGAGTGTCTAGAAGTAGTTCGAAAGAGGCTAGCTGACAATGGGATAGTGAGTTCTGTCATGGTTTTGCTCCGGAATTGTTTAGAAGGAAGCTACTTTTTATATCGAGGGGGGCATTATCTCCAGATCGACGGAGTTGCTATGGGTAGCCTGTGGCACCGGTTTTAGCAAATATCTGGATGGAGCATTTCGAGGCCAGCATAGATCTGCAACCATGGGCAGTGAAATTATGGAAGCGATATGTCGATGATGTCTTCTGCGTTATGAGAGGTGGCAAGCA
>JALPQI010019447.1:0-19876 GCA_025490895.1 Thaumatotibia leucotreta
CCTTAAATGGAGCGTGACGTCAAATTGATGTCATTGGCATGAAAGTTACGGGCCCTGGTTATTATACACTAGCGCTAAAATAGTCTTTTACACGATTTTTTTAACAAACATTACGAGAAACAACAACCTGTGACATCAGCGCGTGAGTCGCAACTCAGTGAAGTTACTACGGCGTGAAGCTCGTTCGCGCACATAATTGGTTTCTCCTGTAGAGATTTACGTCAATATTGAAATAGAACTACAAGCAAAAGCAACTAAGTCGCTTTTAAATTTTCTGGCAGTATGATATTGGCGTTGTTTGGAAACAATTATCTACTGGAAAAACATGCTAAAGGCATGTAATGTGTTCAACCTGTCGTAAAATAAATAATTTAATAGAATCATTTTCATGCTAAAACCAAATAAGTATATATAATATGTTTTGGTAAAACTTAAAATGGGAATGTATAAATGCAAATAAACACTATGTACCATTAACAGTTTTTACTTGGCGGAGAAAGCATAAAGTTTTGTATTAAGTTATGTATATCAGATTTTGGCAGTGAATATTTCAGTAAAATGACGTTTAAGTAACTTTATCTAAAAGCTATCTTTGGAACGGTGAGTCGTATCAAAACATGGGTTTTACTAGATTGTAGTCCTTGAAATTCTTATACCAAAGGCGTAAAAAACACGATTTCGTGAAAAAGTCACTTAGTCGGTATTTGCATTAATAGGACGAAATTATCTTTATTTTTAAGAATATTGCAATAAAAATTGGTGAACACTTAGGTCATCGTAAAATAATAATATTGGATTAAAAACAACAAATTGATAAAAATCAAGTTAGCGTAGTATTAATTGCTGGTGTCGAAATGTTCCACGTGTACGAATGGTGCCAAACTACCCCTATAGTACCTATTTGTAATTGGGACAATAGACAAGTCTATACAAATTTTGTTAGGTACTTTAGCGCCTTGACTAAATTACTTTATTTATATTCTATTCTACGTGGTACTTACATAGTGGTTTGAAAATGAACGACTATGCCTACTGGAGAAGTAGGAATATTTTTTACTGATTTTTCAATCCCCAGTTAACAGTATCTGTCAAATAAATGTTAGTTCTATCCTTTTTTGACTGATGACCTAAGAAAAGGATGATAATAATTTTAACTAACGGATATCTACTTTTAACTGAGGATTGAAAAATCAGCCCAATCGTGTAAACTTACGTTTAATGTTATCCTGACGATGACGCTGAGTCTGCCTGCGACCACGGGTCACGCCCGAAACGTCAAGATAAAATTAAACGCGAGTTTACGCGAATAAGACCCGTTTGTCGTTAAAATAATATGGCAAGGTTTCATTAAACACAAATACACCTACAGATGAAACTAAATGAAATCTCGTCAATATCTTATTGCTTGCATCTTTGATCATGTCAACACCCAGGATACACTAAACACCTTTAGAATCGTACCTCCAATATTGACCGGGGTTCAATCAGACCCGATCAATAATCACAAAATTCACATCATGTGGGGAAAGTGCTGGCGTCTGACAACAATAGAGGCTCTTATTTCTCACGTGCCGTCACTTTCTGAACATACTCTAATACGTACTCTTATACGATGAAATATAATGCCTACACAAAGGAAAAGTGCGAAATCGATTCAAGTGGGTGACCCATCACAATGTAATCATAATTGATTATATTTGAAACGTTACAATAATATAATTATGATTGCTTTTGAAATAAAATACGTATGAAGCTACTGAAGAAAATAGAACTTCAAAACTTTATAAGATAGCCATTTTAAAACTCGGTAAAATAGCGGTAGCCCATTCATTAAAACTTATTAAGTTTAACTAGGTACCTACATATTATAAATATAGCAAAAACGTTGATTGGGCGTGCATTACGTTTTATTGTTCTTAGTGTCACTTCTAAGATATAAAAAAAATCCAACTGGCCGTTACAGCAACTGAAGAAATCCCAAACTGTTTAAATACAAAGTAACTAGCAACTTAATCCGTCAATATAAATCAACCCCGTCAAAAAAGAATGCTAAATAAGTGCTAAATCGATGATCTTTTTTTATCATCCAGCAGCAATCGGCAGCGGGATAATCCTGCCAGTTGATTGATAGGTCAACTACTTAATCGTTTTTAAACTTTGCATTTTCCCGCCGTATCACATGCATCAGCTGCTACAATATTTAATCATTAATAATGCCATTCCAAAAATCAATTAGTTACTAAGAACAAACTCGCATTTATATTATAAATCATATTTTAATTTATATCGTCTTCTGAAAATAATTGTTACTGTTAATATTAAAACCTAACACAATTCTGATGCGTTGTGCGAGGAAGTCGCCAGCTCTTCGGTCTATATTTACGTCAACGTGCGTCGACCAGACGTTTCGCGATCGCAGCAAACAATTTGCGTGCGCTGGGGCCCCATGAACGTAAAGTTTCTACACCAAACTATCGTTATAATTCCATTTGATATTGTCGTTTAAATAATTCTAGGTAGCCCACTTGTATGGAAGAGTTTTCAAAGAAAAAAGTCATATCTCCGCCATTTAGAAAAAATAACCGAAATACTATCTTGACAAAAAATATATTCATCAAATCTACTTACAAAGTTTTATTTGAGATTCGATTGACAAATATGTGACCTGTAGTCATAAACAAACCGATCAATGGACTTTAGCTACGACCATAATATTATAACATGGACGTCTAACGCTAGCTCAAATTAAAAATGCCCCCAAAAACTATTGTTCAATTGTGCCAAGATGGGCAGGACATATATACCTAATACATAATAATAATAATGTATTTATTTCGACCAACCTGGATCATGGGTTAGTAACAATGCATTTAATCTATTACTAAAATTACTAAAATAAACATCATCATCATCATCATCATCAGCCTATGTTAGTCCACTGCTGGACGTAGGCCTCTCCTATTAACTATGCGTATAGACGCATTAGGAGGTAAATACCCATAATCGCCACGCTTGGCAAGCGGATTGGCGATCGCAGTAATGTGTCCACTAGGATGACGCTGCTGCCCATCATCAATCTTGTAGAATGGTCAGTGACACTTCAATCCCTTAGTCGACTCTTACGACACCCGCAGGAGGAGTTGGGGTGGGGTGGTGACAAATGTATTCTTACTGCCGTCACCACACGGCAGGCAAATAAACATATTAATTAATTAATTCCTCGAGGATCTCAGTTGACTTACCAACCTCGGAGCTAGTTTTGCCTAATAGTGCCAGGTCATCCGCATATCCTATCACCGTATGCTTTCCATTTAGTTCGGGTCCCACTTCTAAAGCTAAGACTCTTCTCAGGACGTGTTCTAGAACTAAATTAAAAAGCATCGGCGACAGCGCATCACCCTGCTTCAATCCCGTAGCGACGACAAAGGCTTCCGTTAGATCTCCTCCCACCCGCACTCTCATACAACTGTTCCTTGTGGCAGTTTCGATTAGTCTGACAAGCTGACATGGTATCTCGAAGTTTCTTAATATGTGGTAGAGGGCGTCGCGATCTATACTGTCGTAAGCCCTGGCGAAATCTACGAATAAAACGTGGATGCTTTGTGCGTACTCCCACCGTTTCTCCATTAGCTGCCTGAGAAGAAATATTTGATCAATGGTACTGCGATTTGGCCGGAACCCACACTGATAGTCACTGAGGATTTTTTCCGCGTACGGTTCTAGTCGCCTAAGCAGTATGTAGGATAAGATCTTGTACGCAGTAGGTAGCAATGCTATTCCACGGTAATTTGAGCATTTTCTCTTGTTCCCTTTCTTATGGACAGGGCAGATGACTCCCATGTTCCACTCTTGCGGCTGCCTTCCAGTGTCCCAGATTGCACGCAACAACTCATACAGCTTGGATTGAACAATACCTCCACCGTATTTCCACAATTCCGCAGGTAGGCCATCAATCCCAGGGGCTTTGTTATTTTTGAGCTTCATGACAGCCTTTTGTACCTCCTTGAAAGTTAAGGGTTCTACATCGCTATTGTTGTGTTGCACGGTTGTGGATACGTTTTCAGCTAATGAAGGACAGTTCAAGAGGTCCTCAAAGTAGCGTCGCCAGTGTGTCTTCCTATCCTCGGTGTCCGTAACTAGGTTACCCTCTTCGTCCTCAAGCATTTGTGTTGTAGGTTGATACCCTTTCTTGCATGATCTTACTTCTTTATAAAATTTTCTGGACTCATTTGCTCTCATGAGAGTTTCCATGTCTCGGACCATGTTCTCCAAAAAGGAACGCTTAGCCCTCCTAATAACTTTTTTAGCTTCCGTTCTCACTTCCTTGTATTTATCTTCCCACTGTACACTCTGTTCCGCTAAGGTTTTCAGACGAGATCTTTCTTTTACTATATTGTCACAGTCTTGGCTCCACCATTTTTTCTTCTTATTCCTCTTTTTCCTACCAAGAGTTTTTACTGCTGCATCCTTCAAAGTCTCTCTTATCCATTCCCAACCCTGATTCACATCCTGATCCAACACTAAATCATTAAATCTGTTTTTAAGCTCAATTTGAAATGTATGCCTCAAATGTTCATCTTTAAGGTTATCTGTGTTTATCGGCTCTTGACTTTTATTATATTTTAACCTATCCATTTTAATTTTTGTTCTGATTTTTACTCCTAGTAGATAGTGATCACTGTCACAGTCGGCGCCTCTAAATGTCCTGACGTCCAGTATGGTGGTCTTGTGACGGTCGTCTACGAGTGCGTGATCTATTTGGTTGACAGTTTTCCCATCAGGGGATTTCCAGGTACCTTTGAAGATATCCTTGTGTGGGTACATGGTGCTTTTGATAGCCATGGCTTTAGATGACGCAAAGCTTATAAGTCTTACCCCATTGTCATTTGAACGCACATGTTTGCTGTGCTTTCCTATTGTGGGCAAGAAAGCATCTTCACGGCCAACTTGAGCATTGAAATCGCCAACAAGGATCTTGGTATCATATGTCGGCAGCTGGTCGTATACGGATTCCAGGTGATCGTAGAATTCGTCTTTGTGATTATCTTCTGAGACTTCTGTCGGCGCGTAGGCGTTAATAATCGAGATGTTTGAGAATTTTCCTTTAATGCGCAGTACAGAAAGCCTATCCGACACAGGGTCAAATCTAATCACGCTGCCCAGTATGTTTTTTGAGACCATAAAACCGGTGCCGTTCCTGTGTATTCCGGAATCACTACCACTGTAAAATAATACTGACTTACTATCTACATTGCAGTCTCCCTGACCAAGCCACCTCACTTCCTGTAGAGCAGCAATGTCCATTTTGTATCTCTTCAGTTCATTGCTGACTTGATATAAGGCGCCAGGTCGAAAAAGAGAGCGCACGTTCCACGATGCCAATCGGAGTACCGTTAAGCCATGCCTGGGGTTGTTGTAAAGATCAGTCCGGTTCTTTTCTCGTATTGGTTTCGTAACAACAGTTTTTTTTCCGTGGGAGGGCTGTTAACCCGCCGCACAACCCCCAAAATGCTGGAGGACCACATCCTACTTTGGTTGGCGAGTCCATCGGACTTAGCCGGCTAGTGTAGCTATGCTGTACTACCGACCACTCCCCCATCCACCACCCAGGGGACGCCCCTCTACGCCGTGAGGCCCAGCCTGAGATCCTCGAGGAAGAAGCGAAGAAAGTGGGCCTAAATATAAACCACGACAAGACCCAATATCTCCACATGAGGCGCTATAAACGCACACGCGCAGCACCAGCGGATCTACATGTTGGCGATATCGTATTTAAGGGGGTAGAAAGGTTCAAATATTTAGGCTACACTGTAACGGATACCAACACCAGGAGCGAAGAAATAGATGCCCGCGTGCATAACGCGTTACGATGCAGCGCTGCCTTGCATAAGGTATTAACGTCCAGGCTTCTCAGTAGACGCACTAAGATCCGCATTTATAAGACCGTGATACGCCCAATTTTAACATACGGATGTGAGGTCTGGACGTTGACACTTAAGGAGGAAAACCAGCTCTTAGTGGCGGAACGAAAAATCCTCAGGAAAATCCTTGGCCCAACCCAAAGATCCGATGGCAGTTGGAGGGTCCGCAAAAATGCCGAAATTGAAGAACTTGTCGCTGAACCGAATATCATCGGTACTACTAAAGCTCATCGGCTGCGATGGCTTGGCCACCTCGAACGAATGGGAGATAACCGTGCCGTCAAAAGAGCCTACGAGGGTAAACCAGAAGGTAGACGTCCGGTCGGCCGCCCCAGATATCGTTGGGCGGATGCTGTGAGGGCTGATTTAAACGGTCTCGGCATTGACCAGTGGCAAAATGTCGCTCAAGACCGTGATCAGTGGCGTTCTCTCGTATTGGAGGCCAAGACACACTTTGGGTCGCTGCGCCAGAGGAGTAAGTAAGTAAGTAATTAATTAATTAACTTGTTTACAATACATGTTAAAAATTATGCTAAATGTTAAAACTAAAATTAATCAATAATTTAAAATTTTGAAGTTAAGATTAAGTATAATAATTTACAATAAAATTTGATAGGTACACTATTAAAATTATTAAATACGAATATAACGAATACAAAACGAAATATCACAGTTAATACCTAATATTGAAATATAAAATTGTCTCTAAAATGATATTAATAATTTACAATAAAATATTTAGAAATTGAGTCAATATTTAAAAAGAAAAACTACTTAATATATAATTTATTTTTGGTAGCATGCATCATGCAACAATTATTTAAATAGAGACCATCGACCCTATCTGCGATCATGTTCATGAGCCTGTCGGGGCTAGCGCTAGCCCGCACTCTGGCGGACAGGGATGTTGCCCGCTTGCGCATAGTGTAGTGGTATACATAGAAGCAGTCTACCCGCGCCTCCGCGAACATCCCCGATGCACTGCAGAATCGGGGTCACCCCAACAGTGCCCTAAATGCATTATTGTATTAGACATAGCGCTTTTCTTAACACCGCGCATAATATTATTTCGGCGCAACATCTTTGACAAGTGTTTATAGAATATAGCCAATCAAAACTTTGATGGACCAATCACAACTATTTTTTCACCTCAGCAGCTCGAAAAGACTTCTTTTGATTCGCGAAATCAGTGAGCAAAGTGCGATTTTGCTCACTGAGTGAATGTTGTTTTCCATGACGTTTAGACTTCAACTTTTTCTTTTGTTTCTTTTACTTGTTAGTAAAAAGACAGAGATGAAAAATGTTACGTTATAAATTGTCATAATATGCATTTTTTTTTCGTTCATGGCATCCTAGCGTATTCAGCCAGTTGTATTAGACGACGCGTTTTATCGGACCCGATTCCTTGTATCCGAACGGCATATGGCCCCTACCACCAAGCATACATAACATTGGCGTCCGTCATTCCACCTCTCTATCGCTCTTATATATAAGTGTGACAGAGAGAAAGACAGCCGTTTTAAAACGGACGGATATCGTGGTACTAGGCGAGTCAGAATCGCGTTCAGAAATTCGATACGAGTTCATTTCTAAATAATTATAACTGTTTTATAAAATTTTATGAGCTTTCATTTTTTTAGTAGTTATAATTATGTACTTTCTGTTACAAACATAATGGTAAAACAAAAACAAAAAATAACGGGATGGCACGTATAAATGTTTAATAACATATTTTCCTTTTCTCCATGCTGGGGTGAAAAGTTGTATGTACAACTTGAGAGCAAAGTTATTTGAATCTCGTGTCTTTCGAGTCTCTCGCTACGCTCAAGACTCAAAACTGACACTCGCATCAAATACGTACTTTGCTCTCATGTTGTACAAATAACTATTAATGGCGGTTTAAGTTTTTATATGTTGATATTGAAATTCATTATTCATACCGTGATGGTACAAAACTATTCTGAGTGAGCCGCCGCGGATTCCCTGATGCGGAAAGTATATAAAATCAAATTTGTTATGAAGCAGGTTGGCCCCCCTAACTGCGACATCTGTGGAACCATTGAGGATATACATATACAACATATCCTTATAGAGTGTAAAAAGAATCGTGCCCTGCGGGACGCACTCATAACGTCAGCCAATTTAAACCCGTATGACACCGGTGCCTTGTTCCACATTCTTGCTGACCCAAACTCAGAAATCGCACAAATTTAATGGTGTATAAATTGGCTGACGTTGTGCTTAAACAGTATCAACTAATTAGTTGTTTTTATTGTGTTTGTATTTTTATAAGAGTTTCTTATACAGGCCAGATATGTATTTTTTACAAAGGACTTTAAAAAATAAATTACCGTGATGCATTGAAGAGGGGGTGACACTTGTCAACAAAACTTCAGGACCGTTTTTGAAAGACAATTTAGTATGGCGTGCGGCTTCCATATTTTATTTGTTCGTAGGAATTTGGTGAGTTTAAAGGTGTATTCAAACCAAAAGAGCATTCGCTGTTCTATCCCCCGTTCTACGAAATCAACCAATCACGTTTTGTGTAACGATCGAATTTCGTAGATTGGGGGGTTAATATAGCGAATGCTCTTTTGGTTTGAATGCACCTTAAATGTAAAGACACGTCGCTCGTGGCTTAGTCGTTGGGTAATTTTATTCATGTAATTCATGTTGTCATCTTTAATTTTTAAACGAGAACTCCAAATCACACAAATATTTTTTTAATATTTGGCTGTTATAGAGAAAGACATAGGTATATGCGACATAGACATAGGTACATGTATATCATTATACATATTATAGGTAACAATTAAATGAGTTTTGTCGCGGGCACGTCTAGACGACCGTGCGTACGTATTAATATGATACAATTACATACTCGTAATGAACAATTTGGGACCTCAAAGATCGCATGTGGAGAGTGCAGTAATGTCATAATGAACAATTTCAGGCACGACTGGCCGCAGGTAGAGTGCAAGGAGTGCACCACACTGCAGTACTGTGCCGTAGCTGCACCACGACACGAGTACGCAAGGCAACGGTTGCCTTCGTTGGCGTTGGGCACTCGATCCGTCGAGCTGCCTGTCACGCTCGCACTGGTGAGTTGGAGCGAGCCAGAGGGACACTTCACCTAGAGAGTAAAACGTAGCGTAATCGATACTTGCCGAGCCATGGTACGGCTACAGGCCGCCGGCCGGTAACATTTTACGAGCCACCGTTAATCGCATTAACTGTGACGTAATCACGTAAATGGGCCCTTATGGACGATCGATTTTGAAGCTAACGTGCACAGAGCCTAGTAATTTGACAAAGACGTAGATGCTTAAACATATTTTTTCATTATTTATTTATTAAGGTTTGCCAACCGGTGCAATATTATAGGTTTATAGCTAATACACTTTACACGTGGATACAGGGATCATTTTCGAATATTCACACAATTATATGCAAACACAACTTACATAATATTACTCGCATTACATTTTGAGAACCTATAGGTATACTAACGTATACTATACTTACTGTAGTTATAATTTTAAGCTTGTATGACACAGAGAAGCCAAAAAAAAAATGAATAATTAAGTAGGAAAAGGGATCTAAGTATATATCACTGTCATTCTTATATCCTTTCAGTGGTTTGGAATGGTATGGCATCAAATGTACTAATTTCACCTTATTTTTAGAGTTCCGTAATAAACAAGGAACTATAGTTTCTCTATGTCGGCCTGTCCGTCGAGGGAGGGTCGCAAAAAAAAAAAATTTTCTTGGAGATAGCTTCAGAATAAAAAAATATGCCCCCCCCCCCTTCTAACTTTTGATCCATGAGTCCAAAAAATATGAAAAAAGTCATGAATAGTGTGGGCTTCCATAATACTTTAAACTAAAGCTGTTTAGAACATAATCAGCCCAGCCGTTTTTTAATAACTACTGAGCATGACCCGACATGCTCTTGGCCGTTTTTTTTTGTTTCCATTGACAAATACGAACCCTGTCAGCTTCGCCACAAGAGTTTTCCAAAATATTAGTTTGTAACTCGGAAAGGTTTTCAATGCAAGTTCTCTTAACTTGCATTGAAAACCTAAGGCCGTGTGGTGACGGCAGTAAGAATACATTTGTCACCACCCCAACTCCTCATACGGGTGTCGTAAGAGTCAACTAAGGGATTGAAGTGTCACTGACCATTATTTGATAAAAGATTGATGATGGGCAGCAGCGTCATCATAGTGGACACATTACTGCGATCGCCAATCCGCTTGCCCAGCACGGTGATTATGGGCATTTACCTCCTAATGCGTCTATCCACATAGTTAATAGGAGAGGCCTACGTCCAGCAGTGGACTATCATAGAAATCTAGCTTTTTAAATTAGTTTTATCTAATTGATATGTGGGATTGAACTTGGTATTTTGATTGATATCGTCGTCGTCGTCGTCGTCATCGTCATCAGCCTATGATAGTCCACTGCTGGACGTAGGCCTCTCCTATTAACTGATTGATATATTTTATTTTATTTCTAAAGGAAGCTGCAGGAATACAGTTATCGTGATAAACACAAATAAAAGCCTCCACGA
Organism: Thaumatotibia leucotreta; assembly: GCA_025490895.1. Classification (NCBI taxonomy): domain Eukaryota; kingdom Metazoa; phylum Arthropoda; class Insecta; order Lepidoptera; family Tortricidae; genus Thaumatotibia; species Thaumatotibia leucotreta. The sequence continues at coordinate 10,495 of JALPQI010019447.1, forward strand.
GATAGGTACTTGACTTGACTCCACTAGAGTCGAGGAAATTGAATGTTTAGCAGTTTGCGGTTCAAGTTAATTTGGTACTTTTGTAATGTACTAAGTTCGTCCAATGTAAAGTGAGCCATGAACTGCTAAACATTCAAGTTCCTCGACCGTACTACGGAAGCAGTATGTCTGTAACTTCCAACGATAACTTACCTTTTTCGGAACTATAAATTAAAAGTCAATTTTCTGAGTTCAATATTTAAAACATTTAATGGCTTCCGGTACTCAGTTTGTGACCCCGCCTACTAAGCTGAAGGTCCCGGGTTCCGATCCTGGTGGCAGCACGGATATTTGGTCCTGATGTGTTTGTATTGTATGTATTAATCTATATAGCTATCTATTTAAGTATGTGTATGTAACTTTAACGTCGCCTAGAAGCCATTACAGAAGCGTTGCTTAGTTGGGGTGATCTGTGTAAGATTGTCCGCAATAATTTATTCAAAACAAGCATCTAATAGACGTACGGGACGTACCTACGCGTATGTTTCTACATGGTGCATTAACTGTATACTTACAATACAATACAATACTCTTTATTGCACACCATAAAAACAGTAGAATAACAGATATACAGTGTTACAAGTACAGGTATTACAATGGGCGGTCTTATCGCTAAAAAGCGACATGCATCACGGGGACATGAAAGGGGCGCTTGCCTGCAGCCACTGCTCATGCGATTACTGCTGCCACCAGCTTGCCCAATAAATGACTTAATACTGTTATTATTAAGTGAAGTGATAGCCGAGCAAACTAATAAGTGTGCTGTGCCTTGCGATCTTATTTCTCTTTCGGTAGGATATTCGGAAATAGTTTCACATCTACATAGGCAACTAAAATAGGTACAGTCGGGTTCAAAATTGCATGGACAGTTTATGAATGAATTAATTCATAAATCGTCCATGCAATTCTGAACGCCACTGTACCTATGCCTAAAAAATACCTATGAAATAGTTCATTAAAAAAGTTGCATTAATACCTCATAAAGGTGCATTCAGACCCAACGAGCATTCGCTATTCTATCCACCACTCTACGAAATTAACGAATCACGTTTTGTGTAACGATCGAATTTCGTAGAGTAGGGGGTTAGAATAGCGAATTCTCGTTTGGTCTGAACTGAATACACCGTAATAATCATAAATTTAACTATAATGTTTTGGATTACTAAGATTATTATTAAGAGCGCTTGTGGTCTAGCGGTAAAACGCACGGCTGCTACGCAGCGGTGGTGGGTTCGATCCCCGGCTTGTACCAATGAGTTTCTCAAAAGCTTATGTACGAAATATATTATAACTAGTTAAATATTTTCAAGTGCTTTACGGTGAAGTAAAACATCGCGAGGAAAGGAAACCTCCATACACCTGCGAAGGAATTCAAGGGTGTATGTGAAGTCCCCAACAAGTACTGGGCCAGCGTTGGGACCACGCAAAATAGGCACGTTTGATGTCAAATTGCAGAAAAAATGGCCAGAATACAATACAATGCAAAAGAATAGGTACAATAGGATTACTCCTTATAGTAGTGATTAAACTTTCCAGGTCTTTACTTAAACAACTCTTATGCGTTTTATAAATTTATTTCCATTGATATTCGTTAGCAATGTTAATAAATTAACATATTATCGTTTATATTCGGCCGTCGCTAAGAAGTCAATCCGGATAGCTGTCAGTTCAATACATGATCTGTCAACAAAGTCACTTTTTGACACATAATGTACTGAAATGACGGGTGTCAGGATTGTCTTCATATCGGCGGCCGATATAGGAGTGACCGCTTGCAACTCGTTAACCGCCCTCCAGCTTCGTAGGCAGTGTCACTACCAACTAGCTATACTTGCACGATCGACGACCGGCTAGTTACTTGACATACCTATTGATTTGGACGCTTTCACGACGACTTGCACACGTATTTTGGACAACGATTCTGTTCTTCTCAACGACTTATGCATTGCCCTAAGGATACTTGCACCCATCAACAAAAAATATCACTGAATTCGACTACAACGGTATTTGTTGGTAACCTTGGAAACGGAAACCCTGCATTCATATTTTTTTCTCAACATTACTAAGAAAAAAAATTGGAGTTGGAGAAAAAAAGCATTACCTACTAAACATTTTTTTGTATTACAGCTGTGATATTCATTTGCAAATATTATAATTGCTCTCCTGTAAAATAAGCAAAAAAACGGCCAAGTGCGAGTCGGACTCGCGAAGGGTTCCGTACCATTATCAATTTATCATAAATAATGCAAAGAAATAAACCTATCTCAAAAACTATAAGAGATAATTTAATCACACAAAAATCGTTGAAAGAGTTTGTTAATATGCATAACATCACTTTTTTTTTAATTCCATACCGCGTAGTATAAAAATTAGAGGGGGGGAGACGCTTTTTAAGAATTGGACAGATGATATCTCGAAAACGATTCGCTTAAATAAAAATGTGTTTGCAAACCTTTACATCATTTTCAAACACCTCTCTATTAATAGCCCACTCGCTTAAGTAAACCGTAAAAAAAATCTACCGCTCAGTTACGTGTGTATGGAGGGCCCCAACCCCAATCTTTTTTTTTACAATATAGTATCATATTTGTGTAGCGGTTCATACAACACATATTCTTACCAAATTTAATTACTGTAGCATTTATAGTTTCTGAGTAAACGGCTGTGACAGACGGACATGACGAAACTATAAGGGTTTCGTTTCTGCCATTTTGGCTACAGAACCCTAAAAATGCAATAAGTACGGTTGTGAAGTGAGATATCGATATGCCGTCACGCAATCAAATCTAGATTGGTTTACATCGTATTCATGGCCCTTTGAAAACCGCTGGACCGTAACGTTGGCCAATCCGAATGGCATTTTTTGTACCAAATGGAGTTACAAGGCTAAAATCTGAAATCGAATTCTAGATCAAAAATGTAAACAAAAAAATCACCAGAGGTAAAATACTAAAACATCATATTGGGTTGCATAAAATTTTAAGTCATATCTTTGCTGCGCATAACCACTTGTTTCATAATCATTATTGCGCATACAATTTTTTAGAAAGTCATATTATTTTGTATCATACATATTCAGTTATAAGAATTTCTATCATACTCATTTAAATTAGTGATCATCAGACCTCGTTATCAGTGGTGAAAATCCACTGAAACTACTAAGGTTGGCACAGGACATTATTTATTACCTTCTACATTATTATTTTAACATGTTGAATTTGAGCGAAACAATGTACTTAGTCTATTAGTATCTAGATGAGATTAACATAATTATGACTTATCGTCATTATTTTGTAAATTATACTCGTATCTTGTACTGTCACGTAAAAGAGGAATGAGGTAAAACTAAAAAAATTGAAAATAAAATTTCAATATCAAACTAAAATAAACCCGTTTAACTTTTTTTTTACTTATTTATATTTCCATCCATTAACATATGAGAGGATTAGCAATATATGTATTTGATATCCAATACTATACATTCAAGATTTTGTAACATAATTATATTCACATATTCAGCAACAGAAAATAAAATGTAAGATGAAATCTTTTATATTATTCCACAAAAGAAATATATACGAATGTCACATGTAACAGCCCTAATGTTCAATTTAAATAAATTTTCACCGCGGATAACGGGGTTTGGTGATCATATATTTTTGCGCAGATAAACATAAATTATACTAAATTAAATATCATACCAACTAAGACCATAATTGTAGATAACTATAACGTTAACCCATATAACAATTTGAAGCATAACAATAATCAAGAATATTATAGCTTTCAAGCTATAATAATATTATTTATGCTGTGCACCGTTACATGCTCGTTCATAACGCCTTGAAATAAAAGGTAACACAACAAACTCCTTTCAAAATCCAAAAATATCATTCGCAACCACGTGAAAGCCGGGAGGCTAGCGCGACCGTGCAAACCTGTGGCACTGTCCTATAGTATAGTAGGAGCTTAAAAATTATTTGTTTCCTGTGTCAAAGTTAAGGTTGTTGTATACAAACTTTCAACAAATCGTGCAAGTGAACATTTTACACGTGATTAAACAAATATTTAATGCAGAGAGTGACTTTATAAAGTGAAAATTGTTTATTCATCGTTGAAGTCGTGTGGAGACAAGTAGGTTAGTATAGCGTTTCATGTTTCATAGCAATAAGTTTATAAATTGTAATTTATCTTACATATAGGAAACTATAGGTCTGTATAGTAAGAATTGAAGCTGTTAGCTAATGTACTTATGAATTAATAAAGACTGTTTGTTTCTAAATAAATGAAAAAAAAAAAAAAAAAAAAAAGAAAATAAGCCGAACTAAATCGAATCAGCGAAATAAAACTTTACCACCTGCCTGCCATGCAAGGTTGATAGAAATCTTTGTGACACGAACGTCGCAAGCAACGCGTTTTGCGTGGCGCTTATTATAACCTTAACCTCGAGACAGCGCGTCGAGTGCTCGTTACCAACCTAGTTTCGCAAAGAATAGTAATATAGTCATAGACATAACGTTTAATTTCGCTGTCCACAACACCGATGCGATTTGAATTTGCTTTTTAAAAAAACAACGCCCCGAAAATGAATGGCACGAAATTGCGATAGATGTAAGCTCATACATAAATGACAATCAGCGAGTAGCAGCTGCTAGTCAGCGCTAAAATTATTATAGTTGCCGATTTCTAAGAATGCACTATAGACAGTTATAGATAAAACCTTATTAATATGAGCGCAAGACCGGCATATTTTTTTCGAAGGAAAATATGTGTCTTATACTGTTCAATTAGGATCGGAAATCAGTTGGTAGACGGACTTTCCTGATAGAGGGACTTACCCGCATTTACTTTAGTCTTAACGTCATAATATATCGTCGGTTGTAATATGAATTAATGTAACCACCAAAATGACGAAAACGAGTTAAGTATACCGTTCGACTGCAAATTTCCTGCTCTATCGAACGGTGTATATAACATTTTGATATTCAGAAAAAAAATGTCGAATACGTTAACAAAAACTTTGCCATTTTATTAGGTTTCTACGTTTTTTATTAACGTATGTAAAGGTTTCAAAAAATCATAGACAATATTTTAACGTAAGTACGAATTTATAAGTACAAAATACGTCCTTCCTAATGTACTCACCATATTTTTATAAATGTCAATGCTGTAAGCGCCATTTCTATTGTATTGGCTCATAAGCAATTCGGTTTCAATTTGTGAGTTACACTAAATTACGAAATCCAATTTTGATGATTTTCATTAAATTATTAACGTAACTCCAAATTTTTTTTAAAATATTTTACATAAGCACCAGCCATTTCCCTAACTACAACTGTGGTGGCAGTTAGTAACTGTGCGTTAAATAGACCTCTCAAAAATAAAACAAACAAGATTGTAAATAGCACATTTTGTGTAAGGGAAACATTCCTTTGTTTTTAAAAAACGATAAATTTTGCATTTATAAGGATTTATAAAAAATCGCTCGTCTTTCCCTTGGTTCGAGTCCCGACTAAGGCAAGCGATTTTTCATAAATCCTTAAATGCAGAATTCGTTTTTTTTTATAAACGAAAGTTTCCCTTAGGTACACAAAATGTGCTATTTACAATAATATTTAAGATACTTGCCATATATGTGGCATTCGTTTTTTCCAGCCTGTATAAGTTCATAAACTGTCAAAAGTTCATTGTTAGAAATCGGCAACCAACTATAGCGCTTGCAAGTGCGCAACTGTATAGTCTGCGCCGCTAAGTGAAGTGAATTGTGCCCCACGAACTTATTGAAAATCGGCCGAGTTTTAACGACCGTCAACCGTGTAATCTCCGTATGTAAACAAAGATATGTATTAGCGACCGCACTCTTATTAAATATGGAGCGAAAGTGTGACAAATGTAATAAGCTCATTAAAAATAATACCTTCCTGACATGTCACTCATGTGGTTACCTATCATAAAGTCGACAATTGTAATATTAGTATCCCGATAACGTTTCCCATTTTATTAATTGGCCTAATTTTTGTTTGGCCAAAAGTACGTTTCCCTGGTTTATTATTGACCCCCTTTCTCAGTTAGCAGCAATTTTATTTCGCTTATGATCAACACTCCGAAGTATCATTTGCCAACTACTTTTTGTGGTGTAAAATATTTTGACCGAAGTATTATTTTACCCCATATCAAACAATCAAATTGATTGTTTCGAATAAACATTAAATTTATGAATATCCCGAAGTATTATTTGCCAGCTACTTTTTGTGGCGTGAAGTATTAGTGGCACATTTTATAGAATTCGTGTTCTACCCTTCATTCTGCACTTCCGTGCTCCTGAACCGAGTACTTTCTGGATTGCTAAAAAAATTAACCTCGAAGACTAACTTAGTCTTCTAACCTAACCTATCCGAGTCGGATCTGCCCCGGAAGGTTTTGTTCGCTCGCTTCGCTCGCTCACTGCAGAAATTTTACTTGGTTGCACACTACGTAAAAGTCGCTGTCCTAACCTACATTCTACACTTTACTTCTAGGTCTGCTAAAACGTCTGGGTTACTGAAAAAAAACCTCGAAGTTAGCCTTAGGACTGATTTTTCAATCCCCAGTTAACAGTAGCTGTCAAATAAATGTTAGCCCTGTCCTTTTTTGACTGATGATTTGAGAAAAGGATGGTGATAATTTTAACTAACGGATAGGTTTATTTGAGAATAGAAAAATCAGCCCTTAGTCTTCTAACAGTTCTAGCCTAACCTATCCGAGTCGGGTCTGCCCCGGGAGGTTTTGTTCGCTCGCTTCGCTCGCTCACTGCAGAAATGTTACTTTTATCTTTGTTATATTTTACAGTCTTTATAATTAAGGATAATATGCATTATTATTGTTATACTTTATGTATATTATACAAAGTTGTTCTGGTTACTGATTTATAAGGTAAAATGACATTTCGATTTCGCTTAGCATAGGATTTATGGAAACTTGATAAACAATTCGGTTGTCAAATAATAAATTTGGCACCCGTTCTTCTGGTTATCGAATTTCGGGAAAATGTTGATGTGGGATAGGAAATTAGAGACATTTCAAGAAATATGGTAAACAATGTATATGGATTATAAAATTTTCCAGCAACCGTTTTCGGACAAGTGAAAATCGGACAAAGGATTTTCGAAACTTCAATAGGTTACCCACTCATGTCAACAAATCTATAATCTCGAACTCGTAAGCGCCATGCGAGAAACGTCGCTTACGACGTTTTAATGAACACTTCCACTAACTGTGCAGTTTAACTGAGTTGATAGTTTAAATACGAAATACACTGAATTTACACCACAAATTCCAAATTTCTTTCACTATACAATGTATAATACAGGGTGTAAGTCTAATACGGGCGAAGCTCTTAACGGGTGTTAGTTTACAACATAATAAGTACATTCAAATAACTTTTACTTAAAACTACAGCAACAAAATTTTCCATACAAAATGATTCGACGCGCAATGTAGAACAACATTACACTCGTTGACAGCTAATTTCAAAAGCAGATGACATAACTGCCATATCAACAATAACAAATGTTCGTACCTAGATTGCTACTCTGATAATCTTAAAAAAATTCTGTAGGATCATAATTAAGAGTAACTTTAAGAAAACCTTGTAATCCATGATTACACTAATGAATCCCATGCCTGGTTTAACTTATCGCCCGTATTAGATTTACACACTGTATATTCTTTACCGGGGAAGTCCACTAAACTTTACTGCCTTTAACTTTAGTTTACTACTTAGAATAATTAAATTAACGAGGATCAAGACAAAGTACGTGCATACCGCGCAAAGTTCGGTAGATCTGCTCGCTACCCATGACATAAAACTATGAAAACGGATAAACTTGCGTATTAATTTTTAACTTCATCCCGACGTTTCGTTAACTTTAATTACGACGCCGCTAAATTTACTTAATATACGCGAGTTTATCCGTTTTCATAGTTTTATTTCATAAATTAGTTCCACTAAAAATCCGGAACATGGCGAGGCCTCAAAAAAAAACTTGTTAGGCTATACTCATTTAACATGCTACGTCTAAATCTAATCAAAATATAAAGAGTAAAAAAGTACCATACAACTTGTCTGAACTTTGATCAGCGGTGTGTTTAAGCGGAAAGCACAAACAAGCACCTGCAATGAGAATTGTTCGCTCCTCGTCTTCCGTTCTTCACCTGCCTACCTACACGGAAACGCTTACTGCTTGATCGAATCTCGTTTTAATGAGAAGTCGCGCCACAAACTTTTCGAATCGCTGTCGATTGAATCCTTTCCATCAACTACTGCCAACTTTACTAGTCTAATGGCAAACACGAATTCCACCTCTGCGCGAGTTCGAAATTTCAAACTGAGGCTCGTATGCCACGAGTTCAATTACGTACGACATTTCGTTTGACATTAACAAGCGAAGTCCTTTCCTCCGCGATTGGAATTTGAGGGGCAGATTAATACAAATTGCTAGGAAGAAAACAAGATTTATATAGATAGCATTTTTGTCCTTTACCAGTCATTTTTATTTCTTCATATTTTACTAATGAAACCGTGTTGCAGGGATCGGAACCGTTCTCGATTAACCATTTGATATTGTTCTTTAACCGTTATTAATTCCGTTCGTATTAGTAACGGTTAACTACGATAAAGGTTTTGTAGATGAACACAATATTTCTGGTTCACAATATTCAAGATGAACGGAAAAATTCCGTTCTTTGACATAACGGTTTTGACAAGAACATTATATGATTTATATGAAAGAACAAAACTTTTCTGGTTACCGTTACTAGAGATGAACGAAAAATAAAGTTCCGTGAACCATTATTAAACTGTTCGCGATGACGTAAACATGCCGCCACTCGCTCTCTCTTTTCCACGCGAATATAGTTCGTATTTTTATTTCATTTGACTAGCCATTTAGGTTTGACGTGTGGTATTAGCCGCATGATGAAAAAGGTTTAAATTGAATTAAGTGAAAGGATGCAATATGTGCTAGCAATTCTGGCGCCTCCTAGCGCCGTCGACGGGAACTTGCCTGGAAATTGGTTACCTGACAACGAGTTGTTGACTGAGATGTCAATGTTTTTTCCGACACAATGTTTATATTTAATTATCATTAAAATTAAATTTTGAGTATTAAGTTAAGCTGACGTCTAATGATATACATAAATAATTATGTTTATAATGGTAAGTTTGTGAACTTTCTGATTAGTAGATATTTCTTTCTATGTTAATTTTAGAGTTTAATGAGAGCACTCTCTGACAGCCTCTGTAGCCTAGTTGGTAGTGACCCTGCTTACGAAGCTGGAGGTTCCGGGTTCGAATCCCGGCGAG
>JALPQI010019448.1:0-17959 GCA_025490895.1 Thaumatotibia leucotreta
ACGAAGGCCCGATTCCACTTGACAAAGCCATTAGGCGTGAACAATAGGATCAGTGATAACCAGAGATCGGATTTTTGTACGACATCTCATACTAAATGTCATCAAAATGACGTAAGTCACTAAGAATGTCGCAAATCCATTCGATCTCTGGTGATAACAAAAGATACCTGGCCAGACCCTTTTGTGGCGTGATATTCTTTGCATACATCGGTGGACGACACGTGCCAATTTGGAGTGGACCAATTAAATGACGAAAGTTTTGTGTGGCATCGGGCCTTCGTATTTGAAATGGACTATACCACGCTTTACCAGGAGAGCAAGATACGCGAAGAGGCAAAAAGCACATGCCTCTCATACTTGGGAATAATCCTTAATCCTTGGGCCGGAACTAGATCCGTAAGATAGTGATATTCACTTCTCATTCCATAATATAGCTCCATCCCTACAACTTATGTAAGAACTCACAGATGTAAAACCTTATACGAATAAAAAAATTACAATCAAAAGGTGTTTTGAAATGATGTTACTGCTAAAGTTTGCTATACACCGGCAACAGATTCGACCTACAGTACCACTGGCACATAAGTTTGACGAGACAAGCGATGGTGTATACCACGCATAGTACTAGGAGAGTAGCATACGCGAAGAGGTAGGTACCGCCATGACAAACAAAACATGACGCATACTTGGGAATCATCCTTAAGGCCCGGCCACGACATTGGTGTAAGGCGACCAGCGGCGAGCGAATCCATGAGTTGGAGCGGGATGCCGATATGGGTACTCCCTCTCGCACGTATGATTTTCCGCTAATCCGGTCGCCTTAGACCAATGTCGTGGCCGCGGCATTAGGCTGGTATTACACGTGTGAGTTCTTACAGCTATATTAAAGATTGAGAGGTAAATATCACTATCTCATTCCTTATTATAGCTTCGTCCCTAAAACTTACATAAGAACTGAAATCCCGGCCTTCTACGAATTAACGCCAGTGCGGATGACACGCCAGGCGTGTCATGAATGCTTTTAACCAATGGCGTATAACACGATAGGCGTGTTATCATATTCTATGGCGTATCATGAAAAAATTGCCGCCATAGATAAAAGTTTTTGAAAATGGAACACGCAACGAATCGGTTAAAGAAATGACGATCGAAAGGCAAGTCATGTTGGAAATGCCGTTACTGCTAAAGTTTGCTATACATTGGCAACTGATTCGATCTACAGTACCACTGGCATATCAGTTTGGCGAGACAAGCGATGGTGTATACCACGCATAGTACCAGGAGAGTAGCATACGCGAAGAGGTATGGGAATCGCGTGGGCGACCATAGTACGGCGTAGCGAAGCCGGGGGTTCTTGTGGTCTGAAAAACACAATGTCATTAATGACTACATAGTATAAAATAAAGTCCCTATAGCTGTCTGTCCTTATGTATGCTTAAATGTTTAAAACTACGCACCGGATTTTGAAGCGTGAAGCAGAGACCGGAAGCGTTATTTTACAAAAACCTCTAAATAGCCAAATATTTTTTAATGTTTTATACTCTTTATGTACTACTCAATATTTTATGTAATTTACAATAACATATTTTTAAATTACTCCATGAACTTATATTCCTACCCACAGAATTTATATGCCTACCGAAGAACGAAAAAAGAACCATTCTTTTTGTATGGAGAAAATAACGGTTCAAGCGCGAGTAGTTAGTTCACTTATAAAAAGAAAATCACCTAATAAAAAAAAATTAAAAACCGACTAACCGATCCCGGGCTACAGATTCCATAAAAAAATTGAAAATCGATACACGATTCTCGGAGATATCGAGTAACATGTAAACAAAAAAAAGTCGAATCTAGAACCTCCTCCATTTTTGAAGTCGGTTAAATTAAAACCTTTCTAACACATACCTAAAACAGCCGCACCAAATCCAATTTTATCCGTCCCCATCCTATACGAACAGGTCGGGACATATATCTCATAGACATCGCCCCCAAAGACGACCTCCAGAACCTCCCTCCCGTAGAACGGGTGTATCTTGTTCCGCTCGAATCTCTGCGTTTGTGTCGTGTACTTGGATTCGTGGTCGTGCGCGCAGAAATATATGTCTGGGCGGAAGTGTTTCGTTATCTGTGGAAAAACAATTGACTTAATGAGCGTTTTCTCGAAAACGTATGCCACTAGTTGGCGCCATTTAGCCGTAAGGTCCCGCTAAGAAACACAATTATCTAGCTCCAAAGAAAAACGAACTAGAAGGTATTTTTATTTTTTATATAATTTTAGTAACTCATACAAAACATATCATCATATCAGCCGAAAGACGTCCACTGCTGAACATAGGCCTCACCCAAAAATTGCCACAATAACCGGTCCTGCTTGACCCGCATCCAGCGGACTCCTGCGACCTTCACCAGGTCATCAGTTCACCTTGTGGGGGGCCTACCCACGCTGCGCCTTCCGGTACGTGGCCGCCACGAGAGAACCTTCCCGCCCCAATTGCCATCGGTTCTACACGCAATGTACCCCGCCCACTGCCATATACATACACGAAACTATAGGCGCTCTGAGAATTTAGACAAGTTTCTGGACCTGACGCCTCAGTGCTGCCGCCCTGGTGAACGTCATTTCAGAAAAATAAATTCACGTATATTTGGGTCGCCATGTGGTGACGACAGTCTAAAAATCGGCTAAGGGATTGAAGTGTCACCGATCATTTATTTATCGAAGATTGATGATGATCGCCAACCCGCTTGGCCAGCGTGGCGATTATGGGCATGTACCTCCTAATGCGTCCATACGCACTGTTTGATAAAAGATTGATGATAGGCAGCGTCACGGACGCAATAATGCGACCGCCAATCCGCTTTCCCAGCGTGGCGATTATGGGCATTCTCCTAATGCATCTATCTATACGCATAGTTAATAGGAGAGGCATACGTCCAGGGGCCCGTTTCTCAAAAGCTTGGAACTTGTAATACAAGCGGAAGTCTCTTTTTAGCACTATACATTCGATAAGGACTTCCGCTTGTATTTCAAGTTATTTCTATTAGCTTTCGAGAAATAACCCCCGGCAGTGGACTGAGATAAGCTGATGATGATTATGATATGTGTATACATATAATTAGTAATTACCTCCGTGATAAAGGCATGTCGTGTCAACAAGGGATAGTGTGAGACAGCTATCTTGAAATTATAGTCCGTCTCGTTCGCCGGTATGTCGGGGTAGGCGTGTGTGATGGCGTTAATCCTGTCAAATAAATAGTAATTGAATTAATTGGCCGTGTGGTGACGGCAGTAAGAATACATTTGTCACCACCCCAACTCCTCCTGCGGGTATCGTAAAAGTCGACTAAGGGATTGAAGTTTGATAAAAGATTGATGATGGGCAGCAGAGCAGCGTCATCATAGTGGACACATTACTGCGATCGCCAATCCGCTTGCCCAGCGTGGCGATTATGGGCATGTACCTCCTAATGCGTCTATACGCATAGTTAATAGGAGAGGCCTACGTCCAGCAGTGGACTAACATAGGCTGACGATCATGATGATGATATCGATAAATTTCCTAAAAGTTGGTATCCAAAGGTTATCTAAAAGAGATCACTCATTAGCGAAAAGACCGCTGTTGTTTACTTCTATTTGTAATCATAATTATTTAACATTGTCTTTCGCTCATGATTCACGATTGAGCGTTAAAGTTGCCGATTTCTAAGAATCTACTTTTGACAGTTATTGTTAGCGACGCGCACCTAGGTCAATGTAATTTATTGTGTTGGCAACTATTTAGTTATTAATATTTAAAAAAAATAAGGTACTTTTAAGTTTCATTGTAACTTACCCTGTTTTATTTTTGTTAATGGCGGCCGCAGTCAGTTCTCTGTAAGACGCGAGCCACTCCGCTTAACTTTGTGCTAAGTTCTAATAAAAAAACAGTTAAAACCTCATTCTGGACTTCTCATTCATCGAACCAGCGCCCACCAGTCACAAGCTGGTCCATCGAACCGGATCATGTACCGCACGCCAGCAAAAATGGAAACGCGTAAGGCAAAGGCGCGTCGGGAACACGCCGAACACGTGGCGCTCGAGGAAGAACAAAGAAAAAGTGAGGTTATGCCGCTTGATCACCGTGCTTCGCCCTCCAAATCTTTGGATCCGATGGTCAAGAAGTTTATACAGAACACATTTAAGGTGACAAGTAGCATCAAATCCGAGCCGCTGCTACCTCAGAAGCACATTCTTGATACCAAGCCTGCAGCGTCGTATGTGGGAGCAGCTCTAAGAAGTAAGGGCTCAAGAAAATCCACAGCGTCTAAGGAAGCTAAGCGGAAACAGTTGGTTTTAGAGGCCACTAAGGAAAAGGCCGCTATTCAGATGGATTTAATTGACAAAACTTTAGATGCGCAACTCGCAGCACTTAGTGACGAGGAGGACCTAGACGGATACAGTTCACATATCGATGGTGATTTACCTCTTCGTGACAAAATAACAGAGTGGGTTGAGCACCAAAGCCAGCATATGGAACTACCAGAGGAGCTGCAACCTGCCAACCATGGACTATTAGCGGGCGCGCCGCACACTCCGATCCCAGCTCGGAAACCCACACCTGACGTGCACACTGCCTTCACCGAGCCGACCCAGCCACGGGCTGCCCTTGGTTTAGCGGCGTACGCCACCGCCGATGACCCCATACCGGTGGCGCCGTCCGCGCCCGAAGGTACCGTCAACGCGCTCAACCACACAGTGCAAATATTGGCCGGCGCCCTAAAGGACCTAACTACCGCTAACAAGCAAGTACCTAGTGCAAGTTTACTGAGCCGTATGAGTACACCGAAGGACTTGCCTGAATTTTCAGGCGACCAATTAGAATGGCTTCAATTTAAGCAGGCCTACCAGGAGTCCACCGAGGTCTGTAAGTTTACAGACAAAGAGAATTTATGGAGGCTTCGTAAATGTCTTAAAGGAGCCGCACGAGATGCTGTCGCAGCTTTGTTTATTAGCGCCACGTCGCCCGACCGGGTTATGTCGACATTGGAGCTACGTTTTGGAAATCCTGACAGCATCATCTCGCGAATTCTACAAGACATCAAGAAGCTACAACCGTTGCAATCCGAATATCATAAAGATATAATCATCTTTGCAGTGAAAGTTCAAAATTTCGTCGAAGCCGTGCGTGCCCTAGGACGCGAAGAGTACCTAAAAGGCATGAATATAGTCTCCGTCATCCTGTGCAAGTTACCTACTGTACTAATCTCCAAATGGGCAGACTACAGTTTTAAACTACTCCAAGATACGCAGAAATCAAGGTTAGTCATTCTGTCAGACTTTCTTAATGACGAAGCATTGAAGATTTCTACTACAACAAGTTTTTTTACTACTACGCGCAGTGATGTAAATAAAAACAGGAATAGCGATCATTCATCTTCACGTACACAGACCGTGTTATTACAAGCCGAAGAAGGCGATTCTAAGTGTTTATTTTGTAGAACAGCTGTGCATAAAATAACTGAGTGCAAGCATTTTAAGAAAGCACTACGAAAGGTGCGATGGCAACACGTTAGAAAACACGGTTTATGTTACAAATGTATAGTCTCCAAACACGAACGCGAAACGTGTAACGCCCCTGCGTGCGACAAGGACAGCTGCGGAGCTCCGCATCATCGCCTACTACATTATCCGGTAAACAACCGCAGTGCGCGTGACGTCACAGCGCCCGCGCCGCTACCGAGTGCAAGTGTACCGAACAGTAGTTCCGCGATAAACGTATTCGTGCCGGGCGAGTCCGCGTTCAAGCCAGTGACGGAAACGTTAACTCATATAAACACATCTGACAGTAAAGCGCTTCTAAAAGTCGTACGCGTCGTTGTTCATGGACCTAGCGGAGCAATTAAAAGTACGGCACTTCTAGACGATGGATCCTCGGTTAGTTTACTAAGTTCGAGTTTAGCGCGGCGCGCGGGACTGCACGGGCGCACTAGCACGCTAAGCACGCGTGGCGCATTCCCCGGAACCGAACTAGTGTGCAAGTCTACAATCGTAAATATAAACCTTACGGGTATGGACAATAAGGTACATAATATAAGAGTGCGTTGTGTTGATGATTTAGATATACCGTTGCAAAGTCTATCTCTTGTTAATTGTAGTAAACATTCACACTTAAATGACATTAAAGATAAACTATGTATATCCGATACTAAGCCTGACTTGTTGATAGGTCAAGATAACTATCACTTGTTGTTGCCATCACAAATTAGAGTCAGTAAATATAGCGAGTTGTGTGCTAGTTTTACACCTTTGGGCTGGTGTGTACATGGAAAGGTGCTAGTGCCGCGGGCCGCCCGCCCGCCCTTGCAGGTCGAATCTAACCTTTTCATTTCAGCTCAAGACATGGCAGATAACCCAGAGGGTCTAGATCTGTTACGACAGATACACGAGGAGGTCCGGCTGTCATTCAAGGTGGACGCGCTGGGCGTGTCGTGCGCACCGCCGCGGCAGCACGCGGAGGACGCGCGCGCAGCGGCGCAACTCGAGAACTCCGTGCAACTGCGCGCCGGCCGCTGGCACGTGGGACTGCCGTGGAAGGACGAGAGCTGCGCCATGCCTAACTCTTACCCGAGCGCTCTTAACAGGATGAAGGGCATCGAGCGAAGGATGACCAAAGACACCGGGTTTGCTGAAAGGTATCGGGAGCGGGTAAGTCATTTACTTCAAAACGATTATGCAATGGAGCTGTTGGACGATCAGATAAGACCCAAAACATGGTATCTCGCTCATTTCGGGGTGGATAACGTGAACAAGAAACGTCTACGATTGGTTTTCGACTCGGCTAATAAGGTAAACGGCGTTTGTCTCAACGATTTTCTTCTGACAGGTCCTGATATGCTGTCATCACTGTTTGGTATTATGTTACGCTTCAGGGAAAACAAAATAGGAGTAACCGGTGACATCAAGGACATGTTTTTACGGATAAAAATTCGAGAGGAAGACCAACATGCCTTAAGATTTCTATGGAGGGACAACCCTACGGCCGAGCTAAAAACGTATGTAATGACGTCACTTCCTTTTGGCACTAATTGTAGTCCTTTTATCAGTCAGTTTGTCAAAAATATGAACGCGCGTAGGTTTCAGTCGACTATGCCGCGAGCTGTGGACGCGATTTGGAACTCGCATTATGTAGATGACTACATAGATAGTTTCCCCGACGAAGCCACGGCCATACAAACGGTAAGAAACATAAGTCATATTCACAGTGCCGGTGGATTCGACATGAGAAACTGGACTAGCAACAGCGTCGCAGTTCTGAACAGCTTGCCAAATCAAACCTTAGGGACAGCTGCCGTAAGGTTTAAGATTGGCCAACAACAGGAAGGTGAGCGTACACTCGGGCTGATATGGTACCCGGCCGAGGATGTGTTTCAATTCGATGTATCGTTAAAACGGATTCCCGAGGATATTATCAACGGCGATAAGCGCCCTACAAAGCGTCTTATGCTTAAGGTAATAATGTCAATATTCGATGTGTTAGGATTTTTATCGCCTTTTACAATTCAAGGCCGAATTATTCTACAGGATACCTGGCGGTTAAATATCGACTGGAACGATTACATTCCGGACGATATTTACAACAAGTGGCGTAAATGGGTCGATTTACTTAATGTTATAAATAATATTCGCATACCTAGATGGTACCATTCAGCTGTGCCCGAGCGCGACAGAGACGAAAGGTCGTCAACCGTGCGAGAGAGGGTGACAGCAGATTACCTAAGCGGTGCGCCTGCTCCCACCCGCCAGCTATCGGCGCCCGCGCCTGGCAGCGATGCGGTGACGTCATGTGCTACGACGCGCTACGAACCCGTAGCCGATCCTACAAACGCTACGCCCACAGGTAATGCTAACGTAGGCTATAATAATTTACAATTGCATTTATTTTGTGATAGCAGTACTCGAGCTATGTGTACTGTTGCTTATTGGCGATGGGAAGTAGATAGTTGTATAAAAGTTGCCTTTATCGCCAGTAAATGCAAAGTTATGCCTGTTAAGCCATTAACGGTACCTAAGGCCGAGTTACAAGCAGCTGTTTTAGCGGCGAGGCTGGCTACAACTATAGGTAAGGAGCACAAATTAATTCCAGAGCGTCGATACTTTTGGTGCGATAGCTCAACAACTTTGCAGTGGATCCGTAACAATACGCGCACATATAAAACGTTCGAAGCGAACCGGCTGGGCGAGATTGATGAGTTATCCCGCGTTGACGAGTGGAATTATATACCTACTAAATTAAATGTAGCTGATTTAGCTACGCGGGAGACTTTCGATCACGCTCAACTGGATAATTGGTTCGCGGGTCCGAACTTTTTATATCAAGACGTATCTTTATGGCCAAAGGACATAATTTTGCCGCAGAAAATAGTCGAGATTCCTGAGTGCGTTGCCGTGATACAGGTATCTCCATCCATCGGATTAGGCGTACCGGATCCACTCCGGTTCTCTTCTTGGCTTCGTCTAAGGCGAGCCACGGCTACAGTACTATCGTTTATCGATAAGTGTAGGGGTCTCTCGGGACAAATTAACTGCAGCATGATGGACCGCGCCGAGCGGCTGCTGCTTCAACACGCGCAAATGGAATCCTTCGGCGACGACATTGCTGTACTCCGAAGAGGTAAGCCATTGCCTCGCACCAGTAAATTATTGTCTTTGTCACCGGTGTTAGACGAATATGGTCTGCTGCGAGCAGGCGGACGCATCGATGCCGCTGAAGATGTACCAATTAATGTCAAGAGGCCAGTGGTACTCGATGGTCGGCATCCTGTGGCTAAACTGATTATCGTGCAGTATCACGTGCAGCTTGCCCACGGGAACCAGGAGACCGTCGTTAACGAGGTGAAACAACGGTATTGGATCTTACGTTTAAGACCCACCGTGAAGTCCATAGCATCGAGGTGTATGCTGTGTAGGATCCGGAAGTGCCAACCACGAGTTCCACGAATGGGCGATTTACCTAGGGCTCGGATGGCGCACCATCAGCGTGTATTCTCACACTGCGGTTTGGACCTTTTCGGCCCAATGGAGGTCGTCGTAGGTCGCCGCCGGGAGAAAAGGTATGGCGTTTTGTTTTACCTGCTTGACCGTGCGCGCGATCCACATCGAGCTGGTTCCCTCGCTGACGTCAGACTCGCTCATTTTGGCACTGCGGCGAATGGCGGCCAGGCGTGGCTGGCCGGTACACCTGTTCTCAGATAATGGTACGAATTTACGAGGAGCCTGTACCGAGTTGCAGAGATCGATGCGGGAACTGGACGCTGAGGAGCTAAGAAACCAAGGTCTAAACAAAGGTGTGGAATGGACTTTTATCCCTCCCGCTACCCCCCATTGGGGTGGGGCGTGGGAAAGGCTCATTCGTAGCGTAAAGACGTCTCTTAAAGTCGTCTTAAACCAGCGCGCACCACGGGACGAAGTATTAAGCACGTTCATGGCGGAAGTAGAAAATATAGTTAACAGTCGTCCCCTGATGCACGTGTCCGTTGAGAATGGTGGTGTAGAGTCTGTCACTCCAAACCACTTCCTTCTTGGTACATCGTCGAACCTGCCAACTATTGGAAAGTTTGATGACTCTGATCTGTACCTGCGTAAATACTGGCGTACAGCTCAGAAACTGTCCGATATGTACTGGCAAAGATGGGTAAAAGAGATTCTACCCGACCTCATACCAAGAAGGAAGTGGCACGAGGAACGGAAACCGTTGCAAGTGGGCGATCTCGTCCTTGTCGTTGACCCAAGCTCTCCCCGTAACTCGTGGCCCAAGGGTCTGGTGACTCAGACGTTCCCTGGCAAGGACGGGCGCACGCGGCTGGTAGAGGTGAAGACGGCGACCGGAACGTGGCGCCGGTCCGCGGCACGCGTCGCACCTATCTCTTTGGTAGAAGAGTGCTAAAGCACTAGGGTGGGGAATGTTAGCGACGCGCACCTAGGTCAATGTAATTTATTGTGTTGGCAACTATTTAGTTATTAATATTTAAAAAAAATAAGGTACTTTTAAGTTTCATTGTAACTTACCCTGTTTTATTTTTGTTAATGGCGGCCGCAGTCAGTTCTCTGTAAGACGCGAGCCACTCCGCTTAACTTTGTGCTAAGTTCTAATAAAAAAACAGTTAAAACCTCATTCTGGACTTCTCATTCATCGAACCAGCGCCCACCAGTCACATATAATATCACTCCTTTTTTTGATAAACGTACAATAATATTCTATTTATTAAAAAACACAAGAAAAGTATGAACACAGTAAAGATAAATTATAAATAAAAAAATTTGCCCCAGGTCTTGCTGGGAAGGTAGAGTGCCCAGAAGGCTGGCCGCATTGCCGCGCTGGACTGCTATGCTGACTTTATGCGCGAAATACTGGCCAGCCCTTTGGTCACCCGACGCCTCTATAAGGCGCTTGGAAATGGCCCCAAAGTTTCAACCCTCACTCCTTATCAATAGGAGGGTAAGACTCACCATTTTTCTGATAGTCTTAGCGTCATATATAGAAGGCTCATTTCTAAACTGTCAAAAGTCATTCTTAGAAATTGGCATCTTGACTACTGAACCAATCAAATTAATCTAACACCACTTAATTAAAATATTATCGAACCTAGGAACTCACTTATTTAAGTCGATGATTACTCGACATGTTTCGATCCATTAAGAGGGTCCTCGTCCGTAGCACCCTCGGCCAAAGCCCGACGCGTACTCAAGACGGAGACCCATTAAGGGGTCCCTCTTAATGGGTCGAAACATGTCGAGCAATCATCGAGTGAAATACGTGAGTAACCCGGTTCGATAATATTTTAATATGTTCGAGTCTCACGTTAGTTATAATTCTAAAACACTTAATTAACTTAGGCATTGGTCTCACCGCGAGCTACTAAGCTATGAACGATGGGCTATAAACACGAACAAAAGATACGCACTTCCGAGCAAAAAAAAGAGACACGGCGATACTCGCCCGGCGGTGATAGCTGATAGCTGGGCGAGTATCGCCGTGTCTCATTTATTTACACGGGAGTGCGTATCTTTTGTTCGTGTTTATAGCTCATAGTTCAAGTAGCTCACGGTGAGACCAATGCCTTAATCTATGAGATAGGTATTAACTTATTGAATTGAAATTTACATTGTGTCACATACAAACCCCGGATGACGGGAGCAAAAATGCGTTTGTCACTAGTGCTTAGTTAAATATCGACTATTCTATCGACATCCATATGAACGATTTTTTAATTTGAAATTTATAGATTATGCTAATTATGTTTCCCTAGTAGTTCCACTTCTTTTCCATATATCAAAAAATATATAAGATTTTTAATAAGAATTCACCAATTTTTTTTGTCAACACATTCTGATATTTTTTCTGAATAATTTCGCCGAGGATGTAAAAGTAATCTTAACAAGTGCCTTTTGAAATTCTGAGCGATATTCAAGCTGCTTTTTAGGCTTTAATTTCGATTTTGTAACTGTCCTATGGTACTAGGTATTATTGACATATTATTGTTTATCAATTTTAAATCGCAATGCCTCTGATTACGTACGGTTGCCTAAATTACTGTTGATTAATACATTTGTAATTCATAAAATGTTGGTATGGATGTCGATAGAAAAATCGATATTTAACTAAGCACTAGTGACAAACGCATTTTTGCTCCCGTCATCCGGGGTTTGGTCACATACTAATTTGGAACAAACCTGTAAAATGATATGTCTTTAACCGCCACAACAGGTGGCTGCGCGAATACCTTCTGGAACAGTTTCACTTTGTCCCACTTGATGGGCTCATTCTCTCCTCCGATATCATTATCTCCTGGTACCCAGATTTGCTGCAAGTAAAAGTTGCCGCTTCAAAAACCAGGTTTAATGCAAACTTTATAATAAGTACATTAATGTAATGTAATGTAAATTCTTTATTGCACACAAATAAAACAGGTAAAAAAATACACAACAATTCAAAAAGGTACAAGGGCGAACTTATCCGGTATCCCTGTAAGGGATCTCTTCCAGTTAACCTTCAGTTAAGTTCCAGGATTTGTCTCTGTCACTTCAAAGAAGGCGTCATTAACACTTTAACACAACCAGGCAAAATTTCGAACAATACCCCAGAAACCGACAGTACCCGCTAGGCGGGCAAGGACGTGAAATTCAATGCCGCACGCCGCGAACCCGCTAGGCGGACACGCGTCTGACGCTCAGGGTTGTGCCAAATGAATTTCGAACACGTGATGAGCCACGATTAGCTTTTTTTAAATAGAGTAACGTGTACAATAGAGAAGCATATTTTATATGAATATTTCACGAGTGCCAGAGAGACATAATCAATGAAACTCGTACAAAACAATTTTTAAGCACGGCCATCCGCATGGGGTGCTAAAATAACGTTATTATCGGTCTTGAAAATAGATTACGATGTCTCAAAAGAAAGTAATTAGACTTACTAACTTTTCTGTTAGTAGCAGCCCCGAGGTAGCGAAGATACAATACGTGCCCGCCTGGCGGGCACTCCGGCGTAGCGTGTTGGTTTATAGCTCTTGCCCGCCTAGCGGGTACGCCGGCATCTGAGCAAAGTTTACCTAGCCTAGTGGGTACGCTGTGTTAAAGTGACAGTTGTGACAGTTGTGACAGAGAAAAATCCTTGTTTGTAAATTCCAAGTTCGCGGTAGGGATACTGCAAACTTGGATATATTAATGTAAAGGACTATGGGCAACTTTATGGAAAGTGGACCAAAAACCAACAGCGCTGAAAGTTGTGTCTCTAAGTAGGTATTTATATTTTCTTCGGTTACCGCGAGGATTACTCATGAAATAAAACTATGAAAACGGATAAACTCGCGTATATTAACTAATTTTAACTTCATTCCGATGTTTCGAACACTTTACAGGGTTTGTGGTCTGCGGATGAAACGTCGGAATGAAGTTAAAATTAGTTAATATACGCGAGTTTATCCGTTTTCATAGTTTTATTTCATAGGTATTTATATTTATTTCATTTCATTCTGTGGACGCTGTATTTAATTCCATTGCAAAACTGAGATATTTGTATTTTAGTAAGAGTAAATAGTCGGTTGACAAGCAGAAGTCACTAAGTAACAAATACCTACTTGAAATAAAGCTTGTAGGTATCTCAGTTCTAATTTGATACTAACATACAAGGTGGGTAAGAGTAGTGACAGTTTTTACAGTGAGTTTTGCTTATCAGCCAACGAAATACAAAGATGATTTGTGTCTGGATGACGGTGATTTATTTAGAGAGTACCATCAGAACACTTTACTTATATAAAATTATCCAATGGAATTCAACTTTGCACCTAAAGTACATAAGTAGACCTTTTTAATGACACTACTCCCAGCTTTTTTGGATTTTTGTCCATTTTGACCCATAGTCCTTTCTTTATCAGTCTTGCCAATCTGATCAGTACTAAGGTGTCCTGAAGGCTTTAGGAATTAAAAAATAGTCTTACCTGCACAGGATAGGGTACATTGTCAAATATGTCTGACAGCCTTTTGATGTAGTGTGAATACTGTTCGTTGTCAGCTACGGATCCCTCGTCCATTAGGTCACCAAGATACACCAACACTTCAGGTTGAAAATGATGGATAGCTCTTGAGAATGTCATTCGTAGATATCTGAAATGAAAGTAATCTGGTGTTACTTATCTTATCATTAGTAGACAGTGGTAGGAGACAGTAAGATCAAGTCAATGATGTAATTTTTTTATCATTCATGTCAGTTTAAAATGATTAATCAGTTTAATCACTCAAGTAATGCAAGAGTTTATTCTTATGCCAATATCCCATTGATGGTAAATAGCTATTACAGCCAATTGATGCTTACTGCAGAAGTGTCACCTGCTTGCCGACCCAAAACAGATGGATTCACTATCATCATCATTATCATATCAGCCTAAAGATGTCCTGCTAAAATATGCTTCCCAAAAGATTGCCACAATGACCAGTCCTGCCCCACCCGCATCCAGCGACCTTCATCAGTATCAGTCCACCATCTGGGGGGCCTGGGCCTACCCATGCTGCACCTTCCAGTAAGCCACTCAGGAACCTTTCCGCCCCAAGAGCCATTGGTTCTATGCGTATTGGATTCACTATATTAATGACGAAAGAGACAAGAAAACCGGCAGATTTTATGGCTCCCTGAATGTTGACACTCCTCTTTAAGCAATTTTCGTATTGTTTACAAACTAATATTTAAAAAACCTATGTTTATCATTTATCAACTCACCTATCACTATCCCAGTTGAAAAGGTAGCTCCAAGGCGCCGGCACCGCGAGCTCACCTTGTATCTGTGGATCAGCGACGAAAAGAATTTTCGTACAAGCATTGTCTCCGACTTTGCATTGCAGATCCGGCCAATATAACGCTTGCATGTAGTAAACAATCACCTCGGCGTATAAAGTTGCTCCGAATACGATCGCCAAGCAGTATTTAATCGCTGTACTGAAATCAAAACAACATGAAAGTAACAGTATCTATGTTATTGTTTACTAATATTAATCGTACTGAGATGGTGAATTTAAATGCCTTACTTTCTTCTAATGTACATTTTAATTTCGGTTTTCGTCATTCATTCTAATAAGACCGTTAAGCGGTAAATATTCAATACCACGTAAATCTAATCTAATTTAATATCCGACGTAAATTTGAAGTCATAAAATACAACCAACAAATCTACAGGTGAACGTTTCGTTCATGTCATTATGTTTTGCTATGTCAAATTATCAATCGTTGTAATTTTACATGATTTTTACTTAGTCATACTTTTACCATTGATATTTAGAATATCATTTCGTTATTATGAATGCAATAATAAATAATATTTTAGTGCATTTAAGTTCAGTTGGTAGAATACGTAGACACGAATATTTTCATTAAGTAACAATACAATTAGAATAACAAAACGTAGAATTGAATTGACATTTCCCTTTATCTGCGTTCAATGATTTTTAAATTTTAACCAAAGGGACACTTTTTTACAGTTTTTATTGGATATGTAATCGAGTATATAAGTTTGCATTATTTCGTCATTTGCAAATATTGTATGATTGTTTAACCGTGTTATTACTATGGGAATTCTAGTTAAACATGTATTTCTTTGCATCCTCTCAATTTTTTGAATGTACCGACAACAAACACATTTGAACGCTTCTCAATTGCGGCGAATTGACAGGTCAGCTTCAAGCCACTTTTTAGCTTCCCGAGTAGAGTATTTAGTTTTATTTTGTGTTATCATTAATTTAACTATTAAAATGTACCTGTTTATAGACGCAATAGTAGTTAGAGTGAGCTATTAGATGAATTATAAGTGCACTTACAGTGTTACATAAACTAGCTCGGCGGTCCCGATGCATACAACTACATAATACGTCAGTGAATAAATGGTGGCTAGATAATGGATGTGGATACGCCGAACATATTGAAGCGGTGCAGCAGCGCACCGTTGATCAATGAGGTGGCGTCGACGACGGCCACATCGCCGATAACGACGACAGCGCCCAGGTAAGACCTCGCCTTCTATAGTGGTATGTGGCTGCCTATTTTTGACAGCTGCTGAGGTCGCCCGTGGGTGCCGCGCCGTATCGAGCGCCGGAACGGTGACTGCATCGTGTTGTTTTGATAATTTAGCAAACAGTCATCAGTTTGCAGTATCATATTGCAGCAACATGCATGTGGATTGTAGCTAGTTGGCTGGCAGCAGGAATTTATATAGAGGTAAGTTGCTTTAGTATGTTTCATGAAGTATTTAGTTAGATAAATTTGCTATTTTCAAACTGACACTTGTAACAATAACAGATATGCTGTAGAATAAGTGTTAAGATATGGCCCCACCTCTTTTTATTTTCATACTTTCATGACAAATTCAACTGTTATCAATATTGTACACTTCCTTTCTTATAATTTCTTATGTTTTTTCCTGGATCACTGAACCTTTTACCAGAAGGCATAAAGTCACATGAGAGTCATGAATTCACAGTTTTTTTCAGTTTCTTGTTCAATTAAGTAATTGATAACTTGATAAGTGCTTGCCAACAACACTGACCTAACCTTAGTGAGAGTGAAAGTGGTTCAATGAAAGTGATAAGATATCAGCTACATGCACCTGTCAACAATATTTACTTGGGTGATATGACTGAACAATTAAACAAAATACTAAGAATGTTTGCAAATTTGATTGTTTGTTATGTTGAGCCAAATAGGTCTGATCTTTTTTATGTAGGTATCTATTTAGGAAATGCAAGATAAATAAATAAATATCTTGGGACATCTTACACAAATCAACCTAGTCCCACGGTAAGCTCAATTAAGGCTTGTGATGTGGGTACCAGGCGTCAATATATATAATAGATAGATACATACAGGGTGTTTTTTTTTTCGACCGTTCAAATTCTACGTAGTGAATGTGTAGGTCATACTGACCAACTTTTACTATGGGGACAAAGTCGAAATCGCGAAAAAAAAATCAGCTGTTTCATACATTTCGGCCGGCGTAATGCCGCCAATTTGTATGAAACAGCTGATTTTTTTTCGCGATTTCCACATTGTCCCCATAGTAAAAGTTGGTGAGTATGACCCACAGTGTGGAATTTTTCCTCAATTTTGCGAAAGTGTGATTAATTGTTCAATTTATCTGCCATGTCAAATAACAGCGAACATTGAAACTCCCGTAGGTCAATGTATCATAGTTTTGGATATTTTCAAAAAAGAAATAAACATCCATAGAAGTCCATAGAAACCTGAAAACTGAATTTATTCATATTTAATGCCTATTTTTTTAAATCATTTTTACGTGTTTACATTAAGGTAATTTTAATACACCGATATCATTTATCAAACATTAAAATTGATGACTCTAGAGGACGGTGTCGCAAATTTTCTTGCAATTAAAAAACATTTTTTTCCTCAATAATCCCTCGACGGTCGCATTTTATTTTAAAACTAACAAATACTACATAAAATGCTCTACTCGTGAAAAAAAAACCAAATGCAAATATTGCAGGAATAGCGAGATATGAATTTTTAAATAATTCAGTCAGGGTTGTCACTTTTCAAGTGTACAAGATTACATGTTTGAAGAGTTTCTTGGCTAACCCCCCTCCCCCCCTTGCAGTCTCACGTGTATTTTTCTCATTCAACTAAATTTTAAGAATTCTTTTAATTTCGCGAAATTCCGTCATGAATGTCAATTACAATATGTATCTATTAAACGTGAGTGTAATGTGATTCCTAGTAGGTACTATATGTGCTACTTCAAGGACAGGTAGAAAATAACTTGTAATACGTTAAAAATCTTAAGGTTTATTTATTAACTATTCGTCGGTCCAGGGATTATCCTGGTTAGTTACAATCGCCACAACAGGTCACACTCTTCATCTTGCCACTCGGCGTCATCGTTTTCCCGGATCACGCAAAGGACCTCCTTTTGGGATTTAGGATTCGCGTTGGTCGAACTACTTCTACCCCTAGAGCCTCTTGTGCACGGCTCTGTGCAATTGCACTTTTTTTTGCGCAGAAATACATGCCACAGTCCGCGCACAGTCTCCCAGTACTGGCCTTTGGTCCTTGGGGCTTGGACAATACATGTCAAATGGCAGGTTTCTAAAACCCTTAAGAGTCGGTGTAATACCAAGTGACTGGCGGAGCAGAAATAGAGCATAGCTCTACCATCATGCTCTGCAGGCTTTCGATAGTTTTTCATCCCACTCAATATTTTTTCTTAGTTTGTTCATCGTCGAAAACTACACGTGAAGTCTCCTTGTAAACCTATCGTGATCTTTCGTGATTTTTTCTTGGACCCCCTCCTCCCCTATAGGACCTCGCGTGAGAAGCACAAGCCCTTATTTATTTTATTAATATTTGAAATACTGTAGGCTATTTGAAGGGTCCACGGAAAAAACATGTCAAGTGCTTAAAAAAATCAGGGCAAATTCACA
>JALPQI010019449.1:0-27610 GCA_025490895.1 Thaumatotibia leucotreta
TATTCCACAGCCCTTATTTATAAAGGTTTCCGAACTTAGAAAGCCGAGAAGTAAGTTTGTTCCTTTCCGTCTTACAGTTTGTTTTTATTGATTTGCGCGAAATTAAGGGAAGCTTATTTAAATCTTTTTTTTAGAAAATAGTGTCTAAACTCTTAGAGCCTGTTCACTTGGGCGATTTCTATATAAAATTGCTCGCGGCGAACTCGAGACGATATCGCCGCATGCAATTTTTGTATAGGTATCACTTTGAAATCGCCCAAGTGAATCGCTAGTGTGAACAGGCTCTTACTGTTATTGTGCTATTAAAAAAATAAGTGTATTGAAACCTTTATTACATCCTAATGTTACTTATTGTGACATGTGCCGTCAGTCACTACTATATTTCAACATATAATCACGAGCTCTTTCGATCCCAAAAGGAAGGTCTCAAAATTACTATAAAATTTCCGGATTTCCTCCTTTGTTACCGCCATACAAAGTATATCGTTGGGGATAGTGCAATACACGTAACTACCAAAACAGATAGAGTTCAATTCAAATATCAAACAATTGACACTCTAATTGAACCTAAATTAAAATAAATAAAATAAATAAATATCTTGGGACATCTTACACAAATCAACCTAGTCCCACGGTAAGCTCAATTAAGGCTTGTGTTGTGGGTACCAGGCGACGCTATATATAATAGATAGATACGTATACATACTTAGATATATATACAGCCATGACCAAGGAACAAACATTTGTGATAAATAAATACACAAAGAATGCCCTCGCTGGGATCCGAACCCGGAACCTCCAGCTTCGTAGGCAGGGTCACTACCAACTAGGCTACGGAGGCTGAATTGAATTTGAAAAACGGAAAAGGAAAAGACTTTTCTTATTGGGATCGAATCGATCTGGGATCGAAAGAGCTCGTTATTCTGAGTAGAAATAACCCAAAATTAACCCATACATTTAAAATTATGAAAATAGACAAAATCGAGTAGCTAAGTTAGGAGACGTTTATAAAAAGAGTAACCCCCTTATTCTCCCAACTTATGGACATATTGATAAGACCAAAAGGGACAAACAATACTTGACGGCTTGCTAAGTTAGCAGACGTTTATGAATAATGCCCCGGCCACAACATTGGTCCAAGGCGATCAGCGGCGAGCGAATCCATGAGTGGGAGCGGGATGCCGATATAGGTAGGAGAGGGAGCACCATACGTTTTCCGCTAAGCCGGTCGCCTTAGACCGATGTCGTGGCCGCGGCGTAAGGGGCCTTTAAAAACAAAAAAATACCCTAAGGTTCTAAGCCTTTAAAAACAAAAAAATACCCTACTACCTCATGGCCTCGTTGATAGGACTAATACTCTAATCAATCCCTTGCATGCAGCAAGAAAATGGTCACGTGCCGTCGTCCCCTATTAACATCGCGAGGAAGCCCAGACCCGACATGGTGCCCGACATTGCCTCTAACACCCCGCAGGTAACACTTTCCACCCTTACGATAGCCGCAATGGACAGGTTAACGGTTAGCGATGAATATGGCGAAAGATTCCTGTTTCTTTCGAAAGTTTCGAATCTTTCCTTTAAATTACGTGTAACTTTCGAACTTTGTTTGTCCAATAGACTCCACGTTCACGTCACATAGATCATAGATTAATGATTCCAATTTTGTAAATATTTCGTCATAATTGATAATTTCAACCTCTTTAGCTAACTGATAATAGCTATAATATAATAATGCGAAAAATATGTTATAACGTTTTTTACACGTAAAAAACTGAAAAATGCGAAAGATTCAATCGAAGAGCCGTAACGAATGTTTTTGTATTTTATTGAAAAATACAGGGGCCTTTGAAAGATACATGTATCTTTCGTGTTATTTTTATCGCTATTAACGGTTTTCGCATTTGTTTATATCAGATTTTTATATGAATATGACCATACGTCGCACTCCAGCGGGCAGTTTGGTGGCATGTCAAAATGATAGATAAGGTTCACAAATACATCAATTCATTTTCAAATAAGCAGAAGTATTTGTACTTAGTATTTGGTACCTAGTATTTATAATGTACAATTCTAAATATATTAGAAACTAAGGTAGTACGTTAGTAACGTATTATTTTTTAGTATTCAATTTTAAATAAAAATACAATTGACTAGTATGTAAAATATTCAATTTACTTAAGTAGATATGTTATGCGAATATATTATTAATATAATATTTTCTTCGGTTACCGCGAGGATTACTCATGAAATAAAACATGCATCCGCAGACCACGAACCCTGTAAAGTGTTCGAAACGTCGGAATGAAGTTAAAATTAGTTAATATACGCGAATTTATCCGTTTTCATAGTTTTATTTCATATTATTAATATTTTTTCTAAATTGCCGGCGGTCAACGGTCAATGAAGTGTGTTTTCAACCGACTTCAAAAAAGGAGGAGGTTCTCAATTCGACTGATTTTTTTTTGTTGTATGTATGTTACCCGATATCTCCGAGAATAGTGAACCGATTTTAAATCGATTCTGGTTTTATTGAGTGACACTAGCGTCTATAAGTCTGTCTCATTGATCCCACTGCCAGAGTTACGCGTCGTATTAGGGCTGTCATCAGGGACCATGAGGTGTTATTTCAGGAAGACGTCTTTAACCGCTTGTACAAGCCTAAAACAGTGCAACCACCGAAATTGTACGGGTTACCGAAAGTACACAAACCAAACGTGCCTTTGCGACCAATTGTAAGTCAAATCGCCTCACCTTCTTATGATCTGGCAAAGCATGTTGCGTCGGTGCTGCAGCCGCTTGTGGGAAACACGTCGTCTTTCGTGAAGGATTCCCGTCACTTCATAGACATTCTTAAGGACATAACGTTGGAACCAGGAGACTTAATGGTGAATTTCGATGTTGAGTCACTTTTCACCAATGTCCCGGTTAAAGAGTGTCTAGAAGTAGTTCGAAAGAGGCTAGCTGACAATGGGATAGTGAGTTCTGTCATGGTTTTGCTCCGGAATTGTTTAGAAGGAAGCTACTTTTTATATCGAGGGGGGCATTATCTCCAGATCGACGGAGTTGCTATAGGTAGCCCCGTGGCACCGTTTTTAGCAAATATCTGGATGGAGCATTTCGAGGCCAGCATAGATCTGCAACCATGGGCAGTGAAATTATGGAAGCGATATGTCGATGATGTCTTCTGCGTTATGAGAGGTGGCAAGCATGAAGTTGAGCAATTACTCCAGTATCTCAATTCCATTCATACTAAAGTCAGATTCACATATGAATTGGAATCGGAGCGCAGTTTGCCTTTTCTGGACGTAAAGGTGATAGGTCGAGATGATGGTTCTTTGGCGCACACTGTCTATAGGAAGCCCACACACACAGACAGGTATTTGAACGCTCTGTCTCACCACCACCCCCGGCAGCTTCAGTCCGTGGTTAATTCTCTGAAGAACAGAGCACATGACCTTTGTGACCCTGAATTTCTAGAAATTGAGATGTCGCACGTTCAGGAGGTTCTGAAGAGAAATGGCTACATAATGAACAGACGGCAACCCAGACGAACACCGAGGAAGAAAAATCCAGATGTTGCAAGGCGACCAGCATTTTTGCCTTATGTCAGGGGTGTAACGGACAAAATAGGTACGCTTTTGAATAAGTATTCCATACCAACCGTTTACATGCCGTTATCAAAGGTGGCAGGGTATCTAAGGTCGCCTAAGGATGTTTTACCTTACCACACACCGGGCGTTTATAAAATCGATTGTAGCTGTGGTAGTTCCTATATTGGGGAAACCAAACGCACCATAGCGGAAAGGGTCAAGGAACATATCACGGCTGTTAAAAAGCGTCAAACGAATAAGTCTGCTGTGGCCGAGCATTTGTTGGAGTCCGGACCTAACCACTGGATTGAGCTCCATAACCCGAAAGTCCTCTCAACCGAGCGTATACATCATAGCCGAAAAGTACGTGAAGCTATTGAAATTAAGAAACATCGGAATTTTAATCAAAATGAGGGGCAAGGAAGCTCATCCGCGTGGAATCCCGTGATTTACAAATGTAAGCGTGGTGAAACATCCATTTTAAAGCCATTGGATGTTGTGAGTGTTGTGTGTAGGCCTAGTGACAACCCTAGCCTAGAAGTGAATAATCAAGATCAAGTGCGGGTAGTTCGAAAAACCCGCGCAGCTCGAAGGTGTTGATACATTCTCTCGCCAGTCTGCCTGCGACCACGGGTGTAACGTCATGCCCGAAACGTCAGGATATAATTAAACGTAAGTTTACGCGATTAAGACCCGTTTGTCTTTAAAATATGAGTGATAATCGTGAAAGTTTAAATCAATAAACTGTTACAAATACCAAATACATTTTAATACTCGTAAGTTAAGATTTTTTTTGTAAACCTTAAGTTGCCACGAAACTGCCCGCTAGAGTGCGACGTATGAATATGACCGTTTAAAAAAATGTTTCGTGTAGATTGCAAAAAAATGTACATAGTTAAAGCCTTAATCAAAACAAAAATGACGATCGCGTCAGTTGTGTTACGAAAGTTAGTCATACAAACTATGTGGTATACTCTGTCTAACAACCTTCGGCAGTAGTGAAAGGGGGCAAATTTAAAAGTATTAGGTTCGTTTTGTTGATCGCTCAAGGAAAATTTGAATTTGTCGCCCTTTAACAGTGCCAAAAGTAACACAAAAATTACGACGTTAAATTTTTTTTTCATTAAAGGCTTTTAATTATACAGGGTGTAATCGTTAAGTGTGGCCAAACCATAATTCCGAAAATATGACAGATATCAGGAAACTTCTAACTAATATCGAAAGTACGTTACCTACCCAACGAGTAAAATTACACTAATAACTTTTTTGAAATAAAAACAGAAATGTCTCAAATATTAACTTTAAACCCTTCCATACATTTAGTACGTAACCGTTCATTCAAAGACTAGTTTAATACGAATATTTTTTTATTTCAGAATAAATGTTAGATTGATTATTTCATAAACGGTAGTATTATTATTTTATTACAATGTATTCGTACAAATAACGAATCTCTATCAGTTTTATCTCTTACGAAACCCGACTTTCTTTAAGGCTGTAAGTCGTCATACTAAATGTATGGGAGCGTTTTAAGTTAGTATTTTTAATATTACTTCATCTATTTAGAAAAAGTTATTAATGTAATTTTACTCGTTGTGTAACGTAGTGCTTTCGATATCAGTTGGAAGTTTTCTGATATCTGTTATATTTACGGAATTATGGCCTGGAAACACTTAACGATTACACCCTGTATACAATATTTTTGAAATCGAACCATAACAGTCTTCTTTCAGCACAATACCTATCTACTATATTTGAATGGTCCCCGGAAAAAAACATGTCCAGTGCTTAAAAAAATCAGGGCATATTCACACCTTATTCTGTTACAAGTAAGGTGGTTTTTCTTTCTGTAATTTGAATTGACTAGACATGTTCTTTCCGTGGACCCTTCATTTAAGGTGCTTTCCCTTAACGTCCCATAGTTTTGGCACGACCTGTATATGTGTAAAGTTTTGTATCGTTATAAATGTTATTATTGGGACAATAATTTTTATGTCACTCGTTGCCATAGCTACGTTTTCCCGAGTCACCCTTAAAATCACATCTTAGCATTAAAATTAAAAAAAAAAACTGAATTTTTTGACAGTTATATGGCCCTTTCAAGGTCCCACTAATAATGATATTAGAGCTTGCAGTATACTTTCCTCTAACAAACTATTCAACTTGTCCCTGTGGGATGTGATAGAATAAGAACAAAAAAGTGATTGACCCTATTAGAATCGCCAAAATAAAAAAAAAACCGACCTCGACAGATTTCTCCGTAACCCCATGGTCGGTGTATTTTGAAGCCGGTTAAAAAAAGAATCATGAAAATCAGTTCACCTAGTCGTAACTTGTGAGGTAACAAACATGAAAAATACAGTCGAAATGAGAATTTCCTCCTTTTTCCTCCAAGTCAGTTGAAAATAAAATAAGAATATAAATTGTCAATCACAGCAGCAACCAGACGTGCAGCCGACCTCGTCGTTCCAGCGGAGCAAAGATGGCTCCTCGTTCAAGAAGAACAACACAGACAACATGGACGAACAGGTGATAAACTCCATAACCATCGAAGGTTTTTGATATTTTTTCTGCCACCATACGTCGCTGCGTAGGCCTAAGTGTAAACAGCTGTCAGATTCATATGGACTGAACACTGCGACCATATCGAGGGTTGAGTGCTCAAACCTGATAAGTCGAGACATTTTTTCATTTAAGTAACAACCTAACTTTCGTCTTCAAACACTGCGGAATATTGGACGAAAATATGTGTCGTAGCTTCCCGAACGCTGCCCAACCGAGTCGGATTCGACGATTGACCTCTTTCAGGAGTCCGCTGGATGCGGGTGGCGCAGGACCGGTCATTGTGGCAATCTTTGGGGGAGGCCTATGTTCAGCAGTGGACGTCTTTCGGCTGATATGATGATGATGATGCTGATGATGAACAACCTAACGTTAGTGTCCACATTTAAAAA
This sequence comes from Thaumatotibia leucotreta, assembly GCA_025490895.1. Classification (NCBI taxonomy): domain Eukaryota; kingdom Metazoa; phylum Arthropoda; class Insecta; order Lepidoptera; family Tortricidae; genus Thaumatotibia; species Thaumatotibia leucotreta. The sequence continues at coordinate 6,544 of JALPQI010019449.1, forward strand.
ACCAGTTTGCTCGACTTATCGGGTTTGACCACCCAGCCCTCGATATATGACATGGACGTCTAACGCCAGCTCAAAAATGTCCCCTAAAGCAATTGTTCAATTGTGCCAAAATGGGCAAGACATAGCGCTTTTCTTAACACCGCGCATATTTCGGCGCAACAACTTTGACAACTGTTTATAGAATATTACAGGGTGGCTGGTAAGTAGACCGACAAACTTGAAAGGTGTATTCCTGACCACATTTTGAGGCTATAATTTCATATGAACTTTTCTGGATTCGGCTTAGTTTAAGAGATAATGACATGTTATTCAAAAAACTATTTTCATCACAAGTCACTGAAAAATGCCTGCACGATTAAAATTCTTACACTAGTAGTTTTCATCTCGACATACACACTGATTAAAGTTAGAGAAAATGAGGAAAAAATTTCAAAAAAATGTTCAACAAAAAAAAAATTCAAAAACCCTGAAAAAAAATTCTTTCCCTACAATTTATTACTGGTCATGTAAAAAAAAAACAAAATATCAAAAAACGGAATAACCAAAAAAATTTTTTTTTGTTCGATAATGACATATGTCACATATTTTTTTTACTTCTTTTGTTATCAAAAATGCATTGGTAAAGTCTGTCGGTATACTCCTTCCCACCCTGTATAGCCAATCAAAACTTTGATGGACCAATCACATTTATTTTTAAATGGCTGTTTAAATTTTTATACGTAGATATTGACATTCATTGCCGTGATGCTTTGAAGAGGGGGTGACACATATCCACTAAAATTCAGGACCGTTTTTAAAACTCAATTTTATTTGGCGTGCGGCTTCCATGTTTTAATTGTTCATAGGCACTATATTAACGCATCGATTTCAGGCCCTCATCAGAATAGCGACCGAAGCGTTCATCAAAGAGTTGGGGCTCGAGAACGATCAATTGCTACAAGGAGCAGTTCAAGTCAGGGACCTGCCACAGGGGACGTACATTATGAAAGAGGAGAGTCACAAGGTGAGTTGATAGTACGGTTATCTTGAATTTAAAATTAACGGAACAGTATTGATTGTATAAGGAGTAAAAAACTGAGACTTTCACTTGCAAGTTATAGCCGCAATGAGACAACTATTGGTAAGAGTTCAAGGACCAAATACCGGTTTTTTGTCCATACAAAAAAACTGTTCTAATTTTGTTCTTCTTCGTTCTTCGGTGTATATAAATTATCTGTTAATTATAAGTTGTTAATTACATTAAATATTGAGTACTACATAAATAGTGTAAAACAGTTTAAAATATTGAGATATTTCGAGGTTTCTTTAAAATATCCGGATCCGATCCCTGAGTAAGTGGCAAATATCTGCAACACTTTCTTGCATATGGGTGAATCAACTTTTTTCTGTCTGTTATTGCCATGGTTACGGTCGCCTGAGTCACGCTGGTTTTATGCAAAATTATGCTGCTTTATTTATGCAAACATGCATATAGTCCATGTCTGTAGATGGCCCATCAAGGAAAGAGTTTGTAAGGAAAGGGGTGGTAATAACAGACAGAAAAAAGTTGATTCACCCATATAACTATGTTTTAAAACATGCAGCAATAACTTGTTGGTGATCTATATATGCTATCAATACTGTTTTTTGAAAAAAAAAGATGGACATTCCTCAACATTAACTGACTAATTAACAAATTTTTTTTTAAATATTTTTGTGATCAATTAGTTTTTTTAATTATATCTATGTATATTAATTGCAGTACAATGAATTAACGTAATTTTTGTTTGTAAGCTCTATTATAGTATCAAAGGTGAACCCGAAATAGTACAGGTATTTAATTTTGAACGTGTGCTTTCGATGGTTTTGAACATTAGCTAGCTCTCGAGTCATTGTCTTCGATCAAAACCATATTGAATATTTTATAGAAGTCATAGACCAAGCGTTCTGTAAAACGTCAATTTCGAGGCTAAAAAACTCAAACCTCTAGGACCTGCCAGGCATAATGTACTGTTTTTTGACTAAATAAATTAAAATACTCATCAAATTAAATAAAAAAAAAACGTCTTCAACAGATTTCTCCAGGATCCCTTCATCAGACCCTAACTTGGTGCCAACGGGACCATGTTGGGATTATTATGAAGTCCGTTAAAAAAGAATTTTTTGAAATGAATCTTTAAATAATGAATGTGTTGTTAATACATTTACTTACGTATTAAAGCAACTTTTGTAATTGAACTCCTTGTTTATCCTTGCAAGGCTGACATATTTATATCTATAAAATAAGTTTAATTCTCATATAAATATGTTGGAGATTTGAAGATTCAAGAGTTTTATTAAGTGTTAACCTCCTGCCGCGCAGATAATAAAATTTTCCAATTCGAATTCATAGTGTAGGAAATAGAATACAATTTCTTTTGTTTGAGGATACCTTTTTATAGGCGGATAGAGGTTAAGAGTCTTTAAGGCAAGAAATTAGCGTTACCCACAACTACATAGACCACACACCACATCGATTCTATATTAACCCCTTTATTCATAAACATCTCTTAAGTTAACAAGCTGCTAATCATTGTTGTATGTATTGATGATAACGAAAGGGACAACCAATACTTAGCGGCTCGGCTGGTTAAGTTAGGAGACGATGAATAAGGGGCGAGTGTTTGTTTTTAAACGTGTTAGTGAGTTCAAGCATGTCAAATAAAATAATGAAATTACATCTATACACACCATACTAAAACAAATCAAGTGAATATGTGTAAGTGCGAAACATATGGGGTAAGTGTGCAAAAATGACTATAAGAAGGAACCACGGAAAAAAACATGTCCAGTGCTTAAAAAAATCAGGGCAAAATCACACCTTATTCTGTTAAAGGTAAGGTGGTTTTTACGTCTGTAATTTTAATTGACTAGACATGTTCTTTCCGTGGACCCTTCATATGTCATCAATAGGGTTAGGATTTTGGTGGCATTTATTGAACAAGAGCAGTGGAGTCGATGTTACAAACATTTTTAAGTTGAATAAATGATTAACTTATAAAATAATAACGAAATAGTGTTCATTTCAAGCTGGATTTATCAAGGAATCTAAATAAATAACATGAATTTTATTTTAAAGAAACTAGAAAAATACAAATAAATATAATTTTCAATTAAAAATGTTGGTATATGTGAAAATTTATTTATTTCATTTATAAGGTTCTAGTTCTCTCGAAGACCGTAAATATTATATAATAATCATATGCTATATTACAAAGAATGATTGAACTTCTATTCATAGGTAGTCAAATATTAAAGATGAAATTATTTAATACTTAAAATTAGCGAAACCCTGTGTAAAAGAATATATTCATTTATTATTTCTGATTAATTAATTATTCAATCAATCATTAAAAAATTAAACAACTGTTCTCTGTCCACCTAATGCCACCAAAATTCCTAACCCTAGTCATCAATTATTGCTCTCATAGGTACCTAATTTAATATTGTATGTGTTCAGCTATGAAACCCTATAGGGCACTGCAATATTTCCTATTACTTTCCTGTGACAGATGTAGTGCAAAATCCTTTCTCTTCGGCTTATCACGGAAACTCCCGAATTAATCTCCCTGTCGCAATTAGCTTCAGTGCAATATATACTGAAGTTCATTGAGACAGCAATATGAATTCGGATGTTTCCGTGAAAAGCCGAAGAGAAAGGATTTTGCACTACATCTGTATTTGGGTCTATTTTTTTCGAAGTTGTCCCCCTACTTTTTTGGTAACATAGGTTTTTGATAATTATGATTTCTACTCAGAATCTTGAGCTCTTTCGTTCCTCATAGGACAAAAATGTTGTCCCAAGGTTTTTTCCATTCCGTTACGATTTTTCCATACATTTTGTATGACGGCAACGGAATGGAAACTCGAAAAATGTATGTAAATTTTGGGACAATATTTGTCCTATTAGGATCGGAATAGCTCACGATTATGAGTAGAAATCATTTAAAAAATACCTCTGTTAAAAAAAGTCGAGAAGACAACATAGAAAAAATAGCCCTTTTAGTTCAAATTTACGTAATAACTCCTGCTGAATAAATGCGATCTTATATTTACTCAGAATAATAAAGGAGATGTGTATCGACACTTTAATTAGATTATTTAAAAAGTAGGTGAGTAACCGAAGCATGACACACTTACCCGTATTGCTTAAAATGGTACGAAGTGTTAATAGTTATTATTAGGGTTAGGAATTTTGGTGGCATTAGGTGAACAGAGAACAGTGGAGTCGTTTCTTAAATTGTTTATGATTGATTGAATAATTAATTAATCAAAAATAATACATAAATATATTCTTTGTAACAGGGTTTCGCCCATTTTAAGTATTCAATAATTATATTGTATTAATATGTGACTACCTATGAAATGAAGTTCAATCTTTTTTTTTATAATGTAGCTTATGATTATTATAATAATATTTATGGGCTTCGAGAAAACTACCTTGAAAATCAAATAAATAAATTTTCTCATTTATCAACATTTTTATTGAAAATTAATATTTTTCTAGATTCTCAAAAAAAAAATTCATGTTATTTATTTAAATTCATTGATATATCCAGCTAGAACTAAACACTATTTCGTTAGTATTTTATAAGTTAATCATTTATTCAAGTAAAAAATGTATGTAACATCGACTCCACTGCTCTCTGTTCCATAAATGCCACCAAAATCCTAACCCTAGTTATTATTATTAAATTAGTTGCAAACGAGAATTTGAACACAGAATTGGTAAATTCAAAAGCAGGATCGAAAAAGAAATTTATAGAAAAATTGCTTTTTTTAGTTTTATTTTTCTCGAGATGTTTGTTGTTGATAAAATCTTGTGAGTTACATTTAATCCATTTTTGTATACATTGTAAATCTGGGGATATCGGAAAAGTTTTTCTTTTTTGACGACGAGCATGTTGGAGGCCATTCATTTATTATCTAACCCCCTTATTCATAAACGTCTGCTAACTTAACAAGCCGCTAATAATTGTTTGTCCCTTTCGATCTTAACAATGTGTCCGTAAGAGCAACAGGGACAAACAATACTTAGCGGCTTGTTAAGTTAGCAGACGTTTATGAATAAGGGGGTAAGACAATTTAGGGGGGCGGAAGGTCGGTCTACATATTCTTATTTTTTCTTATAATAAGGGGGAAGGGTTCAAAAACCAGCAAAAATAAATCAGCCTCGGTAGCCTAGTTGGTGCTGCAGTGCTGCTGTACCCTGCCAATGAACTTAGGAGGTTCCGGGTTCGAATCCCGGCAAGGGCATTATTTGTGTATTTATTTATCACAAATACTTGTTCCTTGGTCATAGCTGCCTATGTATTTAAGTATCTAAGTGTATCTAACTAATATTAGATATCTATTATATAAGGTCCTAATTTATTAGTTGCAGATATTTTAACACATGATACTTTACATTAAAATAATTAACTTTAAATATAAATTAAGAAATCTTTTCATGTAATTTTTTTGATTTAATTTTCCTAACAAAAAAAATAATTATAATTTTGTCTAAAAAAAATCATCATGTGCATTAGGTATCACATGTCACAATAACACTGTCTGTCATGTCATCAAACGACACAATCCAAGGGAAAATAACATGACATTGACAATTAAGTATTTAATTTATCGACGTGAAGTGGCCAGATCCAGTTGTGCGGTACGTGAAAGAGGTACTAGAATCTGTTCAATGAGTTTTCATTAAATAATCACATAAACAGGGTGTTTTTACGTAGCAAATTTATTTTGCCGTTTTCTCCAAAAAAACATCGTAAAAGCTATAATGTTTCACGGTTTAATATACTCCAGAGACCGAGTACTATCAGCTGTAAAAATATCTGCATCTAATAAATTAGAACCTTATATATATCGTCACAAACTATTCTTATTCTCTTACCTGTAGGCTTAGCATAGGATTAGTGCGACTCTATGTCGCCGCGAGATGGACTATCCATCCCTCTTTTATTCATATAGTTAGTAAAAGATGGATAATCTATCTCGCGGCGACAAATTGACATACCATTCATGTGCTAAGCATACTGGTACCCATATCACAAGCCTTAATTGAGCTTACCGTGGGACTAGGTCGATTCGTGTAAGATGTCCGATTTGTTAGATTATTTCCCCGAACTCATTATTTCTTCGAAGTAAATTTTCCGTTCGCATTTTTCCCCGAAAATTATTTTTAACAGTATTATAGTTTTCTGATTCTTTATTTAATCGTTTTCTTTTTTTCCCATGAGCATATTTTCTTATCGTCTTTTTTCTATGCAGCATATTTACACTTTCGGGATTATACTAAAATGTTTTTTTTTCCAATGCTGCATATTTAGACAATTTAAATTTAGTCCAAGTAACCAAAATTAGCACCACAGTGACCAGAAATATTATTCTGCGATAGCGACAAATCGAAGCCGACCGTTGATTTTTCATCGTCGAGTTTTATCCTCTCTAGACAGAGATTATGGAGTTAAGATTTGGGTACTCTGTGCTATAGATTAAATATATTTTTTAAATCTTTTGGATAGACTAAAGCAAAAAGCCATGCTGCAAATAAAACTTATCTTTGCCTTTTACATAAAACACACTACACTCAAGCATGCCATGCCCCATACCTATCCGGCTTTCGTTTCGCCGACCATTTATTTTATTCAAAAAATAAGGGATCAAAAATATTCTATAAAACAAAAGTAATTTGTAATTAAATAAGTAATCAATTGCGAAATGTAATTAATAATTCAATTATTAAGTACATTTTGTAATTGTAATTGAAACTTATATTTACAATTAGTTTTCCCTGTAATTGTAATTGCAATTACTTTTAGTAACTTTTAGTAATTGTAATTATTAATTAGTAATTGAATTACGTTTTGCCTAACAATGCCACCCACTTTCCTCCCGTAGAAGTCAGCTAGGGGATATGTGTTTCAGTGTATTGTGGACGGTGGACTAGAGAACCGTCACTGCAACATTACATTATGTACATCTCAAAACCCAAAAACTGAGTTGCATGTGCTCTGCCTACCCCTTCTGGGAATACAGGGCGAGAGTTTATGTACGTATGTTGAAAATATCTCAAAATACGACAGATAAAAAAAGTAAACAAATTTCAGATTTTTTTTCCTAGTAAAATAAATGTAATAACTATTAATTAGCGTGCATCTTGAATCTTGACTGTACCCACTTTTATTAATTTAATGAATGATATGTACCTACTGCAATGTTGTAAGTTGTTCTTAATTAAAACAATTTAAAACATGTTTAACTTTTTATTCCTAAACTACTTATACAGGGTGACGTGAACAGTAATACGTTTTTCCAACTCTATAAACTACTAACAATTGAATGCCCCACAAGTTACTTAGAAATAGTCATGTTATTTTATTTTATTTATTTTTGTATTTTTTTTCTAATTTTTAAGGTGTTTTTCAGAAATGGTAACGGCTATTTAAGGTATTTAAAACGTTAAATGTAATAAATATAATTAAATTTTACACGAAATGACAAAACTGCTGTTATTAGGTAATTACTACAATAATTTATGCCCAATTTGAAGAGGTAACGTAAATTATTTCATTAATTTTTCTTAAAAATCTTTTTGGATACCCTAAAGCCAAAAAATACAAAAAGATAAACCCAAAAAATACAAAAAATAAATAATTAACTTGTCAATTTTTAAGTAACTTGCGGGGCATTTAATTGTTAGTTGTTTATGGAGTTAGAAAAACGTATTACTGTTCACGATTCATGTGTCATCCTGTATATCTTAAAAATAACGTTCTATTCTTCGTGACACAACATGAATAGATAACGTGCCAGTCCTTAACACTGAATAAGATTAAACACAAACACTGAATATTCGCGTAAAAACTATTGGTCGGAGTTCCCATACCTTACATACCCCTACATGTTTCGGTTAGAATGCAGTTAGTCTGCATGTAGCGGCCCTTAGTTACGTTTAGTTAGGCTTAATTTAGCATAAAAGGCTTTTGAGAGTTGTACAAAACTCATATTATGTTATAACAATAGGTATAAATTACGTTTTAGATAAAACGCGAATCGAAAAAATAAGAAAAATAAATTATGGTACGTATGAACTGTACCTATCGGGAAAAACTACGAACGGAAAGTGTACTTACTGACTAAAATAACGAAAAATAAATAATGGTGCATACGAATTTTACCGATCGGGGAAAAATACGAACGGAAAATTTACTTCGAAGAAATAATGAGTTCGGGGAAATAATCTAACAAATCACATTTACTAGCAATATACTTGGCATTCTACCTGTTAGTAAATGGGTAAATCAACTTTTTTCTGTCTGTTATTGCCATGGTTACGGTCGCCGCAGTCACGTTGGTTTTATGCAAAATTATGCTACTTAAATTAGGCAAACATGCAAGTAGTGCATGTCTGTAGGTGGCCCATTAAGGAAAGGGCTTATTAACACCAGAAAAATGTATGTTTGCATAGTTCAACTAGCATAATTTTGCATCAAACCAGCGTGACTCAGGCGACCGTAACCATGGCAATAACAAACAGAAAAAAGTAGATTCACCCATATACCTACCGTAGCCTATAGAAGGCTGCCGTAGCACTTGTAGTAGCAATGTTGACACTGTCTACAACCTTTGTTTTTTATTCAGGACGTGGCGTTGGTGTACCTGCTGTCTGGTGCCCTTCTCGTATCGCAGAAGGTCGCTGAAGGCGATGGGGAGGTCCACATGTTTACTGCGTACCCAGGTATTTATTTGTTGGTAACTGATTTAACTTCTAGCCGCCTAGAGACATTAAAGGTCTCTTGAAAATAAATAAATACTATTATTACCTACGCTATTCATTCATAATTCACTGGCTAATTTTATTCTGTGGGCGGCAGGAGGATAATAAGAAAAATAAGTGTTGAGTATATTATGAAAACTCCAATCTAATTATTTATTAACTAACCCCCTTTTTCATATACGTCTGCTAACTTAACAAGCCGCTAATAATTGTTTGTCCCTGTCGGTCTTAACAATGTGTCCATAAGAGCAAAAGGGACAAATAATTATTAGCGGCTTGTTAAGTTAACATACGTTTATGAATAAGGGGGTAAATATTTTGATTTGTGTTTTTATGTTTTCCCTAGTAGTCACACTACTTAATTCTGTGTAAATTATAAATATTGGTTATGTTATACTAAAGAAAAAACGACCAAGATCACCAACATCCGAGTTTTTTCATTGGTATATGAATATGATATCCAATATTTATAATTTACATCAAATGTTATTTTTTTAAAATCGTTTGACTAAATGTGGCACGGTCATTTCCAAAAGTGAAGGCTACCCCAGACTTTTCGAAAAAGGAAAAAGGAAAAAAAGGAAAAAGTTCAAAAGGATTTTAATAAGTGACACGTCGCGAGCTCATAAAGAAAAAAATAATGAAAATATCCAACGAAATTCAAAATACGAGTAGATTGGTCAACTCAATGGTCATTCCAAATTTAAAGATTTTTTTTCTTTATGAGCTCGCGACATGTAATTTATTAAAATCCTTTTGAACTTAAATAAAACGTTCCAAATTCAAATGTGTTCGAAAAGTGTAAGAAATACTTTTTTAAATATTGACCTTGCAGTAGTAGACACTTCACAGTGGATGTAATATGAGAAATGGTTTCTTAAATTTGACTAACTTCTGCTATTCAGATTTTTTTAACCAATACAATAAAATTGTCTACGCATGAAATCACATCGATCTGCGTCAAAATTTTGACGCAGATTAATTTAGGTTAATTTTTAGGTATTTACAACTCGCACTTGACCAAAATTTTGATAATGCCAAAATTGTTACCTCAAAAAAATACCTAATGTCTCTTAAGACAGCTTCCTTGTATCTTCTATAGTTTTCGATTTCCCCATACTGTCCCACTTAAAAAAACACTCTGTATACGAGGTAAATCCAATTAACGTACCAAGCAGCCTGTAATTTAACGGAATTAAAAAAAACACGGTGTATATCGTCGGTTGACAACCAAAACTCACTAAGTAACAAATACCTACTTGAAATAGAGTTCGTATCTCAGTTATGATTCAATACTGACATAAGAGGTTGCTAAGAGTAGTGACAGTTTTTATAGTGAGTTTGCTTGTCAGCCGACGATGTTAACTTGTATGTATCTTTCAGGCGAAGTCGAAGGCGGTCTGGCAGTGTTAACCGGCGAGCCATCCTTCTTTTCAATAAGAGCTAAACACTTCTCCCGCATCGGGCTGTTATCCAAGACGACAGTTTACAGCATCATGCGAGAACGACCTTCGGTGGTTCTCCACATCGCCAACACGGTCGTTAGGAGGCTGTCGCCCTTCGTGCGGCAAGTGGACTTCGCTCTCGACTGGGTATGTTACCTTAGAACATCTTAAATAAAAGAGAGCGTTATGTACTTTTCTCAAACTTGCTACGGAATGTTGATGTTACTCACTTTAAATTAAGCCCGGATATACTATGTTTCCGGTGTCATATGCTAAGATGATATGTAAAGAGATTTCATGTATTTATTTCACACCTAGGACTGCAAACAGACTGTCTTTTGTTTTGAAACGTCAAATTGTGACACAAGGTGTTGATATTCAGCCACAGAAAAAAAAAACCTTAGAACTGATGTCTATACCACCAGGTAAAAGAATACCTCAAACAGATTTAAAAAAAAATTAGGCGCGAATGGTTTTTTTTTAATGTTTTATGATACTGTACTATTGGTATATTTACAAATGAAATAGTATGGTTCGGCGAAATCAGTTTGTTTTATTTCATTGCAAGTTTGAGAAAAGCACTATACAAATCTCGGCGAGAAACAGGGTTACAGGCCGCGTATCCCTATCTGGCCTCAGTTCCTTCGGCCAGATATATCTACTTGGCCTGTAACCCTTCGTTTCCCGTCCTCTATAGTAATGTACTATTTGTCAGCATTAAAAAAAGCGCTCCCTACCCGTGGTCCAACCGCTATGTCCAACTGGTTGTGCCACGGGGTAGTAAAATTATCCGTAGTCCAACTAATTGTACTACGAGGAAGTTAGTTTACCCGTGGTCCAATTGGTTGTACCACGGTTCACTAAATTTATCGTTAGTCCAATATTAGAACATACATTTACGTATACTAGTTGGACAATTGCCCCTCAGTTGTACTATGGGTCATAATTACATGACAGTAAAAAAAAGTAATCTGACAGTTGAACCACGGATAATTTTACTTATCCGTGGCACAACCAGTTCGGCATAGCGGTTGGACCACGGGTCGGGAGCGAAAAAAAGACGAAATTATAAAAAACAACTATGTAACCTATATTCCGATAACGATAGAGCGCTCCGGTCGCTACGATAGATTTGATGGCGACTGTCCAAGTAATTAATTCTGGAAATCTTCATCATAATCATCATTTGACTAAATGTATATTTCTACTCTTGTTTAAATCATTCGCGCTCCGAAAACCTGGACCTACTGCGACCATAAATAAACATGGACTAGTAAGGAGAGTTAAAAATGCCCCCAAGTATAAGGTTTTTGATACTTTATTTTGCCATTATGGGGCGATGAGATGGCAGATCCGTAGGCGAACTAAAGTTACTGACATAGCCCTCCGGATCAGCAAGCTGCAGTTGCAATGGGCAGGCCACATTGCACGCAGAGCAGATGGTCGATGTGGTCGAAAAGTGCTCGAGTGGAGACCACGGCTAGGCAAACGCAGCGTAGGACGTCCACCCACAACATGGACAGACGACCTTATGAAGGTCGCCGGGACACGCTGGATGCAGGCATCTAACCGGTACATGTAGAGGTCCAGAGGGGAGGCCTATGTTCAGCAGTGGACGTCTTATGGCTGAGATGATGACTGCAGCGTAAGTGCAAACGGCTGTCAAAATAAATACGCGAAAATAATTTTCTCAAACTTGCTACGGAATGTTGATGTTACTTACTTTAAATTAAACCCGGAAATACTATTTATCCGGTGTCAAGTGCTACGATGATATGTAAAGAGATTTCATGCATTTATTTCACACCTAGGACTGCAAACAGACTGTCTTTTGTTTTGAAACGTCAAATTGTGACACTAGGTCTTGACATTCAGCCACAGAAAAAAAATAACCTTAGAACTAATGTTTATACCACCATGTAAAATAATACCTCAAACAGATAAAAAAAAAGGTTAGGCGCGAAAGTTTTTTTTAATGTTGTACGATACTGGTTTATTTGCAAATCAAATAGTATGGTTCGGCGAAATCAGTTCGTTTTATTTCATGACAAGTTTGAGAAAAGCACTATACAAATCTCGGCGAGAAACAGGATTACAGGCCGCGTATCCCTATCTGGCCTCAGTTCCTTCGGCTAGATATATCTACTTGGCCTGTAACCCTTCGTTTCCCGTCCTCTATAGTAATGTACTATTGTTCCAGGTGTTCCTAGAGTCAGGTCGCGCGGTATACCGGCAGGACGAGGAATCCGGCTCCACGTTCATAGTGCTGAGCGGCCGGCTGCGGTCCGTCATCACGCACCCCAACGGCAAGAAGGGGCTGGTCGGCGAGTACGGGAAGGGAGACCTCGTGGGCATCGTGAGTTACCCCCTGAACCCCCTTTGTACCAGGTGTTCCTAGAGTCAGCAGAGTTATTCACTAAGGAAACCGCCTTGCTAACAGCGCTGTATCAGCGCTGCGGCAGCGTCGAGCCCAAAAATGGTATTCACTAATGCACTTTAAACGACACTAGCGCTTGGCGACGAATGCGGCGTGAGCTGGAACTACATTGCGTCGAAAGTTTGACGTTTAATGTATGAACTTCGTATTCTCTAACGAAAAACAGCGACGAACTCGCCCACAACCTCGCTCACAGCTTCGATTCCTAATGTCAAATCAAACAGCTAGGATTTTAGACAAGGCTGTCTCGACATCGAGCTCGTTGACGAACGCAGCGTCGAATGTGTCAATAAGAGAATAGCATAGCTGGTCGAGCTGTATACCGGCAGGACGAGGAATCCGGCTCCACGTTCATAGTGCTGAGCGGCCGGCTGCGGTCCGTCATCACGCACCCCAACGGCAAGAAGGGGCTGGTCGGCGAGTACGGGAAGGGAGACCTCGTGGGCATCGTGAGTTGTCCCCTGAACCCCCTTCGTACCAGGTGTTCCTAGAGTCAGCAGTGTTATTCACTAAGGAAACCGCCTTGCTGTCAGCGCTGTGTCAGTGCTGCGGCAGTGTCGAGCCTAAAAATGGTATTCACTAATGTACTTTAAACGACACTAGTGCTCGGCGACGAATGCGGCGTGAGCTGGAACTACACTGAGTCGAGAGTAGCGCCTACAGTTCGACGACGAGCTGTTCTACGTTAGTGAATACCGTTTTTCGCAGCGCTGCGCTCTACGTCAAAGTAAAGGCTGTCTCGTCGTCGAGCTCGTTGACGAACGCAGCGTCGAATGTGTGAATAAGAGAATAGCATAGCTGAACCCCCTTTGTGTAAGGTGTTCCTAGAGTCCGGTATACAGGTAGGACGAGGAATCCGGCTCCACGTTCATAGTGCTGAGCGGCCGGCTGCGGTCCGTCATCACGCACCCCAACGGCAAGAAGGGGCTGGTCGGCGAGTACGGGAAGGGAGACCTCGTTGGCATCGTGAGTTGGTCCCTGAACCCCCTTTGTACCAGGTGTTCCTAGAGTCAGCAGTGTTATTCACTAAGGAAACCGCCTTGCTGTCAGCGCTGTGTCAGTGCTGCGGCAGCGTCGAGCCCAAAAATGGTATTCACTAATGCACTTTAAACGACACTAGCGCTTGGCGACGAATGCGGCGTGAGCTGGAACTACATTGCGTCGAAAGTTTGACGTTTAATGTATGAACTTCGTATTCTCTAACGAAAAACAGCGACGAACTCGCCCACAACCTCGCTCACAGCCTCGATTCCTGTCAAATCAAACAGCTAGGATTTTAGACAAGGCTGTCTCGACATCGAGCTCGTTGACGAACGCAGCGTCGAATGTGTCAATAAGAGAATAACATAGCTGGTCGGCGAGTACGGAAAGGGAGAGCTCGTGGGCATCGTGAGTTGGTCCCTGAACCCCCTTAGTGTAATGTGTTCCTAGAGTCTGGTATACAGGCAGGACGAGTCCGGCTCCACGTTCATAGTGCTGAGCGGCCGGCTGCGGTCCGTCATCATCAAACCCCGGATGACGGGAGCAAAAATGCGTTTGTCACTAGTGCTTAGTTAAATATCGACGATTCTATCGACATCCATATGAACTATTCTTTAATTTGAAAATGATAGATTATGCTAATTATGTTTCCCTAGTAGTTCCACTTCTTTTCCAGATATCAAAAAATATATAAGATTTTTAATATGAATTCACCAATTTTTTTTGTCAACACATTTTGATATTTTTTGTGAATAATTTCGTCTTGAGGATGTAAAAGTAATCTTAACAAGTGCACTTTGAAATTCTGAACGACATTCAAGCTGCTTTTTAGGCTTTAATTTCGGTTTTGTAACTGTCCTATGGTACTAGGTATTATTGACATATTATTGTTTATCAATTTTAGATCGCAATGCCTTTAATTACGTACCGTTGCATAAATTACTGTTGATCAATACATTTCTAATTCATAAACTGTTGGTATGGATGTCAATAGAATAGTCGATATTTAACTAAGCACTAGTGACAAACGCATTTTTGCTCCCGTCATCCGGGGTTTGGTCATCACGCACCCCAACGGCAAGAAGGGGCTCATCGGCGAGTACAGGAAGGGAGACCTCGTGGGCATCGTGAGTTGCCCCCTTAGTGTAATGTGTTCCTAGAGTCTGGTATACAGGCAGGACGAGGAATCCGGCTCCACGTTCATAGTGCTGAGCGGCCGGCTGCGGTCCGTCATCACGCACCCCAACGGCAAGAAGGGGCTGGTCGGCGAGTACGGGAAGGGAGACCTCGTGGGCATCGTGAGTTGCTCCCTGAACCCCCTTTGTACCAGGTGTTCCTAGAGTCAGCAGTGTTATTCACTAAGGAAACCGCCTTGCTGTCAGCGCTGTGTCAGTGCTGCGGCAGCGTCGAGCCTAAAAATGGTATTCACTAATGTACTTTAAACGACACTAGTGCTCGGCAACGAATGCGGCGTGAGCTGGAACTACATTGCGTCGAAAGTTTGACGTTTAATGTATGAACTTCGTATTCTCTAACGAAAAACAGCGACGAACTCGCCCACAACCTCGCTCACAGCCTCGATTCCTAATGTCAAATCAAACAGCTAGGATTTTAGACAAGGCTGTCTCGACATCGAGCTCGTTGACGAACGCAGCGTCGAATGTGTCAATAAGAGAATAGCATAGCTGGTCGGCGAGTACGGGAAGGGAGACCTCGTGGGCATCGTGAGTTGCCCCCTGAACCCTCTTTGTTCCAGGTGTTCCTAGAGTCAGCAGTGTTATTCACTAAGGAAACCGCCTTGCTGTCAGCGCTGTGTCAGTGCTGCGGCAGCGTCGAGCCTAAAAATGGTATTCACTAATGTACTTTAAACGACACTATCGCTTGGCGACGAATGCGGCGTGAGCTGGAACTACGTTGCGTCGAAAGTTTGACGTTTAATGTATGAACTTCGTATTCTCTAACGAAAAACAGCGACGAACTCGCCCACAACCTCGCTCACAGCCTCGATTCCTAATGTCAAATCAAACAGCTAGGATTTTAGACAAGGCTGTCTCGACATCGAGCTCGTTGACGAACGCAGCGTCGAATGTGTCAATAAGAGAATAGCATAGCTGGTCGGCGAGTACGGAAAGGGAGACCTCGTGGGCATCGTGAGTTGCCTTCTGAACCCCCTTAGTGTAATGTGTTCCTAGAGTCTGGTATACAGGCAGGACGAGGAATCCGGCTCCACGTTCATAGTGCTGAGCGGCCGGCTGCGGTCCGTCATCACGCACCCCAACGGCAAGAAGGGACTCGTCGGCGAGTACGGGAAGGGAGACCTCGTGGGCATCGTGAGTTGGTCCCTGAACCCCCTTAGGGCGTTTGTGCACTACACGGACTTTTACCGTCCGGTAGTCCGGTTTTTTACGGTCCGATATGCCACGCCATTAAATGTATATAGTAGCTTGTGCACTATACGTAATTTTACCGTCCGACATTTTACTTTTCCCCATTCCGGACAGTATTATTCCGATCCGAGATGACAGCTATGAAAAACGTGTTAATGCTTGTGCACTGCGTCCAGAATTGCACTGACTTTTACCATCCCCGATAGTCCGATTTTACAAAATTTTACCGTAATAAACCGGACTACCGGACGCACCTCCGAGTAAAAAGACGGACAAGTGCACAAGCCAATCATGCGTTTTTTCATGCCATATCGGACCATGAAAACTCGGTCTGCCGGACAGTAAAATTCATTATGGTGCACAATCGCCCTTAATGTAAGGCCTGAGTCGAAAGCGTCAAGCGGCGCAGGCAGCGGCGCGTATCCGGCAGCGGAATCCTATCATATTGTGTAGTAGCGTTTTTTTTAAATTCAGTATTTTTGGAGATAAAAACGCTCCAGAATAAAAACAATGTGTCCCCCAGAGTTGGGCAAAAAGTAATATGATTACTCCTTCCGATTACTTTTGTATGTGTACTTTGTAATATATATTACAAATGTAATATACAGAAGTAATCATATTACTTTTTGCCCTACTCTGGGGTCCCCCCGTCTAACTTTTAATCATTGCGTCTAAAAATATTGAAAAAAAAATCATGGATACTTAAAAAAATATATTTCGAACATAATCGGCCCAGCCGTTAAGGAATATCTACGGAACCTTACACTGAGCCCGGCCCGACATACTTTTAGGGTGCGGCTCCACTGACGCGGAATTGTGCAAAATTGACCAATTACATTTTTCAAATTCAAAATTCGAAACACTGTGATGCGGTCTCATTGGCTGAGCTCCGCTCCGCGTCAGTGAAGCCGCACCCTTAACCTTTTTTTTTGTTTATTCGCTGTATATTTATAGGAACCGCTGCCACATGTTTGACACACAATTTCCTTCCCAGGTGGAGATGGTGACGCAAACCCGACGGAGCACCACCGTGATGGCGGTCCGAGACTCCGAGCTGGCGAAGCTACCGGAGGGCTTGTTCAACGCGATCAAACTGCGGTTCCCGGTCGTCGTCACTAGGCTCATCAACCTGCTCGGACATAGGATATTAGGTGGGTGAATCAACTTTTTTCTGCCTGTTATTGCCATGGTTACTAGTGTATAGAGTTATCAGTCAAGGTTTTTGCTTGCAGCGCCATCTATTGATGATTCACGGCAACTTTTCTCATATATATATACATATGTACAGTCAGCAGCAGATATACCTGAGCGGGCAAGGTGTCCAAGAAGTCATGTACACTTAAATCGTCAGAAAAATATGAACATCTAAGTTATCATTTTCACATACACTTTCAGTTCGTCACATATATCTTAACATTCCAGTTTTTTTTTAATACGTACACGGTTATTTAATCACAATGTCAATAACGGTTAAAAAGTCAGTGGTAACTAAGCACTCAAATTTAAGCAGTTGTCATTAATATCTACACGCACTGCCAATCACATACGTCAGCAGCCAAGGTGCCACCCGTTGCTTAGCAGTTGTTATTTCAATGGTAACTAAGCACCAACATTTTATGTGAATAACTTTCAATACTGTAATTTTTCATTCTATAATTAATTAGTTCGTTGAATGCAGTTTTTGCAATCCAAATGGCAAACGTATTTTCCTACCTAGTTAGCTTCGGCACCTACCGCTAAACAGCTGCAAAGGAACTTTCTCTGTCACTTCAATTAGGGTATAATAAGAGTGACCATGACAAGTTCTTTCGATTTGATGATTTCGGATTTCGCGGTAGCGGCCCTGAGGGCTTATTGCGAGCTACGCACGAAGTTTTGCCTCTTTGTCACACTTACGTTCGATATTGCAAGTGCGAAAGAGAGAGGCAAAACATCGTTCGTGGTTCACAATAGGCCCTCTGGTTATAACTTATAAAGAATATTTGATCCATAAATGTGACAAGGATTGCTTTGACGTCTGACTGACTGACAACTCACGAAAGCAGTGCAGACTTGTCACTGCATACATCTATCTCAGGTTATGGCAAACTATTCAAAATGGATACATTTCTTTAGAATATTGAAATATGACTTATATTTGTAATAACATATTGTTAGGTAATAAAATGAAGGTTGCAGGAGTACATTCATTCCGGACCTAATAATTATCAATATGACGTCAGTAGGTAACGTCAATATTTCATTGCAAGTTTGAGAAAAATAAAATGAAACAGATAACAAACATAAAACATTTTATTTTTAAAAATTTAATGTTTCATACAAGCTTTTTTCGCTGGAGGAGCGTTGGTGGCCCACCGGTAAGGCTTTCATTCCGAAGGTCGTGGGCTCAAATCCTGTCGGCTCGTACCAATGAGTTTTCAGAACTTATGTACCGTACCTATGTACAGTCACGTCTAATAATATGTATACATTTTGGAATGTATGTCAAAGGCATAAGGACCAAAATCGTATACATATTATTAGAGCCGACTGTACGAAATATCATTTGACATTATTTACCAGTTGCTTTTCGGTGAAGGAGAACATCGTGAGGAAACCGGACTAATCCCAATAAGGCTTAGTATACCCTCTGGGTTGGAAGGTCGAATGGCAGTCGCTTTCGTAAAAATCTAGCACCTACGCCAAGTCTTGGGACTAGTTGTCAAAGCGGGCCCTAGGCTCTCTGGCCGTGGCAGAAGCCGGGGTAACGAAAAAGCAGGAAGAAGAAGACAAAGTATTGTCGCTGACTGTGCTTTACTTCCCACGGTCAACTTACACATATCGAGACGATTTTAAGAAACCCAAACACAATGGGGGTTGGTTGTTTCATCACAAAATGCCTATGGCTACCTTCCAGTTCCACCATCAGATCAGCTCTTTGTCATAATAATTAGGCTTAGGACTTTTCATAGCATATCGTGGTTCTAAAATCCTTGGAGCCGCTATGTGTAAAATTTTCAAAGTCAAAGTATATTGTAATATAATGATTTATACATACTGTCATATCGTTACTGAATTAATTTTAATCGAACGTAATTATTTTAAAAAACGTACTTGATTTCATAAAAATTACATACTAAATTAGTTACCTACTTATACCAGAACAGACACCATAAAAAACTAGACAATTAGTGTTCAAAACAAACTAGAAAAAGTCTTAAATAGCGATGAAAATGGCGAAAGTATCATGTTGCTTTTCTCGAAAGTTTCGAATCTGATTGTATAGATTACATGTAACTTCCGAACAAGAAACAAAACTGACGTTACCATTGAAGTAAAATAGACTTCACTTCACGTTGATATCACATAGAGCATAGATTAATGATTCCAATTTATAAGTATTTTATCATAATTTAAACTGTTTAGTCAACTGATATTGAGATTTAGTCTGAGCAAAATGAAAAGTCACGTGTTTGTACTAGAGCCAATACATTCGGAGTATAATAATTCAATAAAATAATGCAAAAAAAAGTATTTTACACGTAAACCACTACTATTATAAAATGCACTGTAAACTTATATACCTATTTCATTATACTGTTTGTATTACGTATAAGGTACACCCGGGTAAGACCGGACCATTTTTTGGTGAGTTGAAAGGATGGCACAGAAAAAAAAACAAAAATGTATTCTCACTAAGTTTTACCTGCAGATGTGTGATGTACCTACGTGATAAAAAAAACAAGCTTTCAATATAAATTTACTTGATGCCACTCAGCCGAACAGCTTAGGAGTAAACGTAAAGTCAAACTTGCACTATTTTTTTCCAAGACACCCAATAGAAAAATCTTCTTGCCTTATGATCGGACTAGTATCTCATTTCAACTCTAAAGTAAGGAGAAGAAGGTGCATAGCTTCCTGTTAAAGATAGAATCTCCAAAAAATTTCGAAAAAATCACTTTTTTTTAAACGTTCGTAGCTCACGACTGATGCGGCTGAGTGTTCGGAAGTTACATGTAATTTATACGAAAGATTCGAAACTTTCGAGAAAAACAACATGATACTTTCGCCATTTTCATCGCTGTTTCCGATCTAGGAGGCTTTTTCTCTCTAGTTTTTTATGGTTTCTGATATAACTAAATTCAATTATATGAAATCAAGTTCGATTTTAAAAATTAATTATGTTCGATTTAAATTAACTCAGTAACGATGTGACAGTAGGTATAAATCATTATAGTCATAATAGAAAGTGAATAGAATATTACAATATACTTTGACTTTGACTTCGAAAAATTTTCACATAGCGGCTCCAAGGATTTTAGAACCACGATATGCTATGAAAAGTCCTAAGCCTAATAATAATATTGCATTGTCATCAAAAAGCAGCTCAATCTAAAATCGGGAAATGGTTCAAATTTAACTTGCAAGATTCGATCATAGACAACGGAACTGAAAACTAAGTTGAAACTAAATTCTAAAAGCTTGTAAAAAGAGAAAAGTAAATAATTTATCCTAAAGTTGACTAAGAAGCACCTGTCAAATTATTGAAGAGAAAAATGTGAGATAGATGTATCTGATGACAAGACTGCACTGCTTTCGATGATTGTCAAAACAGTTACTTAAAATAAGTATAGCTATTTTTCAATCAATATTCAACCATATTTGTACCATACAACGTCTATTTTTCCTTCTTGTTCAGATATATTTGCCTTATTGACTGCTTAGGTACCAGTGGTTTTTTAACAGCTGAGGTATCAATGATGTGTTGTATGTTAAGAAATTAATGAAAATCGACTGTTAAGATAGTTGTGACTTGTTAAGCGCTCACAAGTAAATACTATCATGACAGTCAACAACTTTTTGAAAGTTTAAATGTTAACCTCTCTTTGGACACCTCGAGTGTATAGTGACTTCTGATGCTGACTGTACATATATATATATATATATATATATAGCTTTGTAGATTGGTAACCTTTGAAATAATGGACAAACAAAACCAGATCACATCAAGTGTGAACTTGCCACGCATTTCTCATTTGGAATC
>JALPQI010019450.1:0-29614 GCA_025490895.1 Thaumatotibia leucotreta
GGGAGGGGGTCCAAGAAAACATCAAGAAAGATCACGGTAGGGGAGGGGGGGGGTACAAGGAGACCTCACGTGTATTTTTTTACGATGAACAAACTAAGAAATATTGTCGACTGAGACTGCTAGGGGGGGGGGGGGGGGGCTAGCCAAGAAACTCACCAAACATCACCATGGGGGAGGGGGGGGGGTCAAAAAGTAGCCAAAAAAAACATCACATGATTTATGCATGAGCCCATACGTGGAATACGATTTTCGGGGCCATTCTAAGATTCAAGATGGTGGAAACTTTTTATTTTGCAATTTTAAACATTATACTCGTTTCCGACTAATTCGCATAAGGGGAATACGATTTCCGGGTCCATTCTAAAATCCAAGATAGCGGGAACTTTTTTTTTGCAATTTTCATCATTATACTCGTTTCCGACTAATTCACGTAAGTGGAATACGATTTCCGAGTCCATTCTAAAATCCAAGATGGCGGGATCTTTTTTTGCAATTTTCATCATTATACTCGTTTCTGACTAATTCGCATACGTGGAATATCATTTTTGGGTCCATTCTAAGATCCAAGATGGCGGGAACTTTTTTTTTGCAATTTTCGTCATTATACTCGTTTCCGACTAATCCGCATACGTGGAATACGATTTTCGGGTCCATTCTAAGATCCAAGATGGCGGTAATTTTTTTTTAATATTTGTCAATGTACTCGTTTTCGACTAATTTTTAAACGTGGAACCCTAATTTGGGGTTAATTTAATATCCAAGAGTTTTTATATTTAGCATGTTCTTATGAGTAGCGGAAAATGCAGTACCTATAATGAAAAAAAAAAACTGCACAAAAGTTCAAAAAAGGTGCCGCCATTTTGCATCTTACAATTAAATAAATCACATTATTTATTTAATACATAAATTAGAATCTAAATCACAATCAACATCCGCAACACAGGCTTCGTCAGATATGGCTACAACAGAATATCAACAATAGGCATCGTCACATACAATTAGGTACAAAGATGAAATCCGCAACAGGCTTTGTCAATCTTAATAGCTGGTTACTTGTACCACGAACACCCCGAAACGTACCCGGCCCAAACGTGCCCATTACACTAGCAGCGTTGCCGCGCTGTATGGCCAATGAAATCTGTTGTACCAGGTACGACCCGGAGCGAGGGTCACCTCCTCATTCTCTTAGTCGACGGCCTAAGTCCCACATGAATGCCTTAGCCTCCAAAGCCCACGGTCCCGCAGTCTCCACTGCAACGGGCACAAAGTCGTACATTGGTTCCAAGGCAGAGTACTTGGCATGTTTTAATTTGGCCGCAAACTCCGCGGCTGACCCAGCGGACCTTACGGTGTGACCCAAATGTGAAGGTGCAAACGTGCTTACGCACGTCGCATCCCACAAAAGGCACCGACCTTTCTGCCAAGGAACCAATGTCAAACCATCAGGTCTCTTGCCATCCGTCCGGCATAACCCTGGAGGCTCCAGAACGCAAGGAACGTTGGCCGACACCAAAGCCCTGCGAATCACCTCATTGAGTGCATGATGCCTCGGAAATCGCCCCGCGCACTTCAAACAACTTAGGCCGTGATGCCCATTCTCCTCCACCATAACTCCACATACACACCTTACACCCTAATCGCAGAGCAGTTGCGATTCTTAAAGAATCGTTATCTAGGAGTGTTCCTAGCGAAGGGGAAGGCAGCGCGTGCAGCCAGGCTCCTGATTCCGCACGAGATGCGGCCTTAAGTCGCGCAATTCCTGAGCCTGTCACCTCACCCAACAGTTGTGCGACGATTTTTTTGCACAGAATGTCATCCCACCCTCTCTGAACGACTAGATTGTCCGGCTGCTCATCGCCCCCACAAACAGTGTTCCAGTTAGTAAGTGCCTCCGCAACAAACGGTACCCGGGTAATGTCACCATAGTTAGACAATATCCGAGTGACAAGACCCAACGTCCCGTGTGCGGAAGCGAGGAATGCTACTAACCCAACTTCGCTGCAGCGACGTACTCCCAACCCACCATGTCGTACCGGGAGAGCTGCCTGACACCATTGCGTTTCGTCAAGATGCACATTCAAAACTGACTCCAGAGACGACTTGATTGCTTCATCCAACCTCGCAACGTCACTGTCAAACAGCCAAGTCGGAGAAGTTCTCAAAATGTACATCATGCGAGGCATCGCAAAACAATTCCGCAGCAGTACAAGCGAGACGTGCGCAGACAAGCCATTGAGATGTTCCTTGGCCTTCACCACCGCTAACCTTTTTTCCTCAAGGGCCGCACTGACTCCTTCCGGGAAAATAGGTGCCCCCAAAAGGCTCAAAGATGACTTTTGAAGACACCGAAGGCCTGGCAACACCTCCTCAAAATCTGACAACCTAGCGCCCTCAGCAGAACTGCAGCAAAAGAGCTCACACTTGGCTGGGTTGATCTCAAGCCCGATCCCCTTCAACGCTGGCACAAGTTTATTGAGGTCGTCCAACACGGTCCCCGGACTACCCCCAATTGTTCCGTCGTCCAAATACCACACGTTGAGTGGTGAATCCAAAGAGGCAATGAGCTTCTGAATTGCCAAGCAAAAAACCAGCGGTCCCAATGGATCACCCTGCTGGGCCCCAACCTGTGACGACAATGAAATGCCATTAAACAATAAGTTACTAGGTGCCGAGTAACACTGGTGAAGAAATGGATAGAGGGAAGGCACCTGATTCATTACTTCCTCAAGAATGGCATCCCTTTCAACGCTGTTAAATGCATTCTTTATGTCGATCTTAAGAATGACCGTATCTGTGCCCTCACCCTCGATCGCAAAAGCCCGTGTAGCATGGATCGCTGCTTCACACCCTCCTGCGGTCCCAAATCCTATCTGGACCGGCCGAAGGTAAGTCGCCATTTGGTCTCTAACGGCTCGACAGCCAAGTTTGGCTGCGAGACGGCGCAAAGTACACCCCACAGCAATCGGTCTGATACCGCCTTCCTTTTTCGTGAGCGCGATGAGAGAGGCACCATAAAAATACGGGCATACTAGGGGATTAAGTGAACCCTTTAATAAAACGTTACAAAGCCTCGCCAAAGAATCCAACAACCGGGGCCCATTGCTACCCGCCGCTGAAGATGTTAATTCTTTCAGGTGCTGTGGTCGCAAACCATCCAGCCCAGAAGCAGACCCATTATAAAAAGTTGCTAAAGTCTCCTTCACATCCACAGACGTCACTGTTATCGGCGAAATTGGAACCTCTGGGTCTGGTGGAAATACAAGTGGCCTAGAAGGGGATGGATGCTTGGCCCGGAGCGACGACACAGTCTCATCATTATTGGGAGCCAGTGATGAACTTGATAAAAGAAGGCGAACCGCGCCCCTTAAATCACCCTCATGGACCTTACTCTCTATGGTATTTACCAGAGACCGTGATTTCCGCGCTCTTTCCGGCATGGGCAAAACTGAGTCTATCGTGCTGTCCAGGTTCTCCTTTACCTTGGCCGTCAAGGATTTCGCGGCCTTCTCCGGAACCCTGAGAGCAGTAAACGAAAAAGATAACAAAGAAAACCAATCCTCAACGGCATTGGATTGCACGCAGGCATCTATGGTATCACATAGTTTTCCCGCCACCAGGCATCTAGCCCCCTTAGGTATGTGCTTTAATACACCAATTTTACCCTTAAGCTCGCCTAATTTATCAAGACAGGCCGTAGGTGCGGCCGTTGCTTGAGAAGAAACGTTGTCGCCTAACGACCCGTGATCATCTGCCCCAGGAGGACCCGGCACCCCCAGGGTATTCCGACTGTGAGACGGTACATCCTTATGAGCCCTGGCAATGTGGATGCTAAGGCCCTTCGGCACGACATAGAGCCTGGGAGAACCCGGGCAATAGGGACAGGTGGCTTTAGACGGACTACTCATCACAATAGGCACACAACTTATAATACGAACAGATTGTAATTACAACTCAAAACACAATTTTAATCTGACAATATACAATGATTACAAATATAAAAAAAGGTATTAATGGTAAAATAAAAAAAATTAAATAGTTACAAGAAAAAAAAAGCCGCAATAAATAAATTATAACATTACCAAAAAACATTAAAACAAATTTATCTAATACACAAATGTCATTCAATTTAAAACAAAGAAAAAAAAATAATCATGTCAAGTCATTAAAATTAAAAAAAAGGGATATCACAAGATCAATACAAAGTACTAGAAATAAATAAAATTTACGACGATTTTAATAACATTGAAACAAAATAGATGTGAAATCCACAAAATCATACAATCACAAAAAAATTCATACAACATTCACAGAAAAAAGGGCAAAAATAAGCCAATTAAAAAAAAATATATAAAATAAAATAATTAAAAAAAAAGTCTGTTCTTTTTCTGGGGTTTGAACCTCCTCGGTCAAGTTAGCGCTCGATCACAGCAACTGTCCAAGTTACCACTCGACCACGACGATCCTACTAGAGCGGACGAAAAACTGTAATGTATGCATGTACGTGCTCTAACCAATCGATGCGAGTGTACGATGTAGTGACGAGGTAATTACACGTAGTAAAAAGAATATGAGCGTACCCTCGATTCACATTGAACACAACAAATATTGAAACAATGAATTTCACTTTCACTTATTAACCACTGATTTTCTTTTGCACAAAAACTGACTCCAGGAAGATCCAAAACTCTCCATTCAGCGATAATTGCACGTCCTTGCCACTCCGCGCCTATTTATCCATGTCCATGTCGCAGTCACCTCGTTCAACGAAGGCATTGGGCCACTGCTACCGAAGGCTGCAGTAAGATAACATTTCTGCTAGCTTATTGATCTTCAAGCTTTATCATAAAACCCCAATCACAACGTATTTGCCACTCGAAGTAATTAAAATAGCAACAAGTAAACAGAGCCGTTGTTTACCGTGCGGGCAATCTACCCTCTCTCTTCATCTTACAATTGATGTACTTTTGGGCAGTTTTTATCATTAAAGATACTCCATTTCCAATACATTGTACGTAAATAACCTTGGATCTTAAATTCGCCCTAAATTCGGGTTCCACGTTTGTAAATTACTCGAAAACAAGTACAATGATAAAAATTACAAAAAAAAGTTCCCGCCATCTTGAATCTCAGAATGGACCCCAAAATCGTATGCGAATTAGTCAGAAACGAGTATAATGATGAAAATTGCAAGAAAAACGTTCCCGCCATCTTGGATCTCAGAATGGACCCGGAAATCGTATTGCACGTATGCGAATTAGTCAGAAACGAGTATAATGATGAAAATTACAAAAAAGTAGCCGTCATCTTGGATCTTAGAATGGACCCGGAAATCGTATTAAACGACTACAATTATGAAAATTGCAAAAAAAAGTTCCCGCCATCTTGGGTTTTAGAATGGACTCGGGAATCGTATTCCACGTATGCGAATTAGTCGGAAACGAGTATAATGATGAAAATTGCAAAAATAAGTTGCTGCCATCTTGGATCTCATAATGGACCCGAAAATTGTATTCAACGTATGCGAATTAGTCAGAAACGAGTATAACCCAACTCTGTCAGGAATAAGTAGGTACACTCTTCACGCTTCAAGTTCGTCTGTTTACTCATTTTCACCCTGTATAATTATGTATGTAACACCCTGTATGTATGTATGTATCTATCGGATCTATGATCACTTTGTATAACACTATAAAACGAAACGAAAGAGCTCGTGATTCTGAGTAGAAAAAATGTAAAAAAGTCCATATATGGAAAATTTTAAAAAACGACAACAAAATAAAAACCTGCCCGTTTGCACCTTGTAAAACACCGTTTTTACAAAATCAAAGATTATGCGCAACAAAAAACAAAAAAATAAAAAAACAAAGTTTGAAAAAAAAGAAACAAAAGAACATTTTCAGCGCGTATAGTTAGGGTTCGAACCTGGTACCACTGCTTCACAGCCGAACGCATGAACCACAATACCAACCTCCCTTTATTGTGGTACGGCGAAATATGCTATTTGTTGCAAGTGATCATTCGTTTCGTTCGTGGCAAGGTAGTGTATACTGTTTCAGAGCCATCTGTATGCCATGCTCACAAACAACAAAGATCAACCGTGGCGCCGTCTAGTAGTGACAAGATTTCAGGTGGATGCATTTTAATGTATGGTGCTGATATATCTACTTAAACTAAATAATCTCTGGTATAATGTAATGTTCATAGGCCATTAAATATTATGTAACATCTACCTATACCTTTATTTTCGTACTTCACAAACATTAAAATATTTGATATTATTTAGCTACTTAAATAAAAAAATATATGTTAACCGCTTCTGACCTGAAAACTTGTTCTTATACATGGATACTTAAACGGGAAGTCAAATTGGCACCTTTAAAAATATCCTTGTCAAATCAGAGCCTCAGAGGTAGGTAAATTAAACATTTATCCAAAAATTTACCCAAGCTGACTTTAAGGTTTAGGATGACGGCATCATCAATTAAAAGAAGGATAGCATAGGAATCCAATCACGTGCACTTATTTTAAGGAAACTATGAGTTACGCATTTGTTTTGGAACGACGCTATTACCACCACTATATACAAGCATGGGTATTAGCTTGAATGCATAATATCCATATAAGTTACGGCAGTGTCCATACGCTAAATAAAAAAAAAAACAATCAAAAATGTTGACTAGACAATTATTGGCTGCTATCTGACTTCAAAGCTGTTGGAAAATCCATGGTAGGGGTAGATGCCGCCCAAGATGTACTTGTAGCTGCCATAGTGGTGCAGGCGGTAGGTGCCGGGCGGCGTTCCATCGGGGATGTGCCACTGCACCTCCGAGTGGCTGGTGCCTAGCACCTTGTTGTTACGATGCCAGATGTACCTGCGACAAAATCAATCTCAGAAATCAGAATTTTAGAGCTAATATCATTTCTTGATCAATAGGTAGAAGTCAGAAGGTGACAACCCACAGAACACTCCCTAAATCACTGGCGCCCTTTGGTAGATGATGTTGCAAGCGTGGTCTGATAAATGTTAACAAAGCCACCGTTGACACATCCAGCCTTGTTCTCCAGTCTCTTTAAAGTTGGTAACTTGTGATCGCCAGTCCTACTAGCGGGGGTAGATATCGCGAAAATGACCTGATATCACTCGGCAATCCTAATTGCTCTCTCAGTTGTGGTCTTCTGCTGCGCCCATCGTCTACTCGAACTCGAGTATATTTTACCGCGTCATAGTTCCACCAATCGAGTAGTTATTGTTGCAAAGACGTGATATAATATAACTCAACAAAATTACTTGGTCTCCCAGCCAGCATCGTGTTTTGTGATCACCGTCCAAGCGTTGTCTCCCACGGCACGTACAGTGGTGTGAATGATTGCTAGAATGAACGATACCAGTAGGCAATCTTACTTGGTCTCCCAGTCGGCATCTGTTGCGACCACCGTCCACGCATCGTCTGCCTCGGACTCCAATTTCTCCACCGTAGCGTACCAGCTACCGTGGCGGATATTGTTGCGAGGGTGACCTGACACCTGATGGCAGTTTCATTATTTTTATATACAAAATCTAAAAGTACCTTTCTCAATAAGTAAAAAGAACAAAAATTAAAACAATCCTGAAATGGTATGAATATTGACATTATTTATGATGTTATTTTTACAAAACGAAAGTTACCGTGTAGGCTAAATAGGCGTAGATGGCCTACTAAATCACGATAAATTATCTAACTGCAAACGAAAATCATCCAACGGTTCTCGGGTTAAGGGTGTTTACCCTTGTTCTTTCCGACAGAAACTTACGAACAGTGCGGAGACTATATCCCCATAGCTGTATTCTGGTTGTGGTTGTTGCGTGCAGTCACCGAACTCCTTGCCCCAAGGGGCAGCGTCCCACAGTACGGGGGGCACAAGTGTGATTAATTGGTCACTGAAGTCCGGCGGCTGTGGACCCGGTTCCAGCGTCACACCCTGAGGAAGATAATACTTTATTTCTATTTTGTCGATATAATCAGTCTTCACAAGACATTCATTGACACAAGCCGTAAGCCGTAATTGAGCTAACCGTGGAACTCAATTTGTGTAAGATGTCCCAAGACATTTATTTACCCATTTCGTTCTGTAAAATTGCAGAACAACATCATAGAAAAATAAATTGCCAATTCCAGTTGGAGTTTCATTGCGGTGTAGATAGATATTTAACGTAAATACTTATTTAAATTCACCAGTCGAATATGATTCTAAGAGAAGGTCGTAATCTCGCAATCCTTACCTTGACCAAAGCTTCGGTGAGTTCAACATATTTATTGAGGTAGATGTCAAGGGTGTGCGGGCCAAATATTGTTGATGCTGCTTCATACCGTTGAGCCTGTCAATTTATGAATATAAATTTTAAATTATGCCATACCATACCATTAAAAATGTTTCGAGATCGCGTTTGTATTTAATTTTTTAAAATGAATTGTTATTGTGGTTATAATACATTTCCGGAATTCCAGTAAGTACTATAGGTATATAGCAGTGTATACAAGGTGGAAGTCGACGAGGGACCTTTACGGAAATGGGAGATAGTTAAGGCTATACTGAGCAACTTTTACTATGGGACCAACCCCGAAATCGTAAAAAAAAATGACTTTCATACATTGTGTGTATACATGCCGTACCTTTTTGTATGGATAAGTTTTTTTTTTTACGATTTCGGTGTTGGTCCCATAGTAAAAGTTGCTCAGTATAGCCTTAACTATCTCCCATTTCCATAAAGGTCCCTCGTCGAATTCCACCTTGTATAGGTATCCAATACTTCTCGTCTTCTTTCAGTGAGGCAATTAAGCTTTATTGGAGTAAATACTCAATCTTATCTGTCTAATATAGGCCTCTCCTATTACCTATACCTAATATACCTATACGTATGGGCGCTTCAGGAGTTAAAATGTCTATAATCCCTACGCTGGCCAAGCGGTTTGGTAATCGCAGTACTGGGTCCACTATGATGATGCTGCTGCCGATCGTCAATCTTCAATAAATTAATGCCCAGTCACAATTGAACCCCTTAGTCGACTCTTACGACACCTACGCGATAAATCAGCTTTTTTACTAAAACCAGTATCCTCTCCACCAGTCGCCTCTTGCCTAAACAACTAGTCGCAACGACTTTACTTTTTGCAGTCCCGCAGGGAAAAACCGAAACATTTAAAATCCATCTGAAACATACCTGATATTCCTCAGGCGTGGCGATATAATCTGAGTAGATGTTAGACAGGCCAGCTAGCACAACTCGCCCCCCGCCTGCGACTTGTTGTACAACTCGTCGCAGTCGCCGGCCCGACATGGTGGTGAACTCGCCCGGGACAGCGGCCAGGAACAGACCTCCGATGCGGGCAACACTACAGGACACGATTTTGGGTTGCCACTCGTATGGAAATTTTGCCTGAAATTTAATTTAAGGAGCATCTTTATCAAGTTCTAGGATCCCATTGGGAAATCGGTCGTCCGGATTACTAGCTTCTCTTAAATTCCTCCTCTTTTCTCCTCCTTAGATTTAATTACACCCCGACATTTCGAACACTTTACAGGGTTCTTGGTCTGCGGGCGACTGACGATGGAGAAAATTTGATATGACATTTTTCCTTTGTATCGTTGTATCTCAGGGTTGTGTTGTTAGGAAGGTATCCCAATTTTCGAAATCATCACGGTAACCGAACAAAACTTTCGATCTTGTACTCATCCCTTTATTCTATATCTGACGCGTCGGCCTGCCACGTCTTATCATCACTCACCTAGTACAGCCGTCGTGTTTTGGGTAAACCATTATTCACCTGACCGTTCAAGAAAACGAGGCACTGCTACCAACATGAAATGTCGACTCACCCGTCCCGTAGCCAACAGAATTGGCTTCGGCGCTTGGCACTTGACGTCCTCATCTGTCGGCTCCGCGATAAAGTCGCGCACGGCGTTCCACAGCGGGTTGGTGGTGGTGGTGCCCTGCTTGAAGTCGAAGGCGCCCGGCCCGTCCGTCGTGCCCGCCGCGAAACTGTAGCCCATGGCCGGGAGACAACCGGATACCGTAGCGCTCTGTAAGTGATTAACAACGGTTAAGAGGGAGGGTGATAATCATTAGAGATTAGATCAATTAATGTTTATGACTGGTTTGGCCATGAGCATGTCGGGCTATGCTCAGTGTAGGGTTCCCTAGTTATTAAAAAACATGTACCCAAAAAAATTATTTTTTTTTGACTCTTATTTACTTTTTAAAACAGCTATTCAACGATACCATACCCTACACTATATGATTACAGCAAAATAAAAAATCACAACCACGTTACGATTAGAATGTACCGCCGACGGCCACTGACCTGACCTATGCTGCGGACTGGACTGACAGACGGACATATGGACATGGCGTAACTATAAGGGTTCCTAATTTACTATGGAACCCTAAAAAGTGGTTATGTTTTTAGATATTCTTTACGAATTTACATATGACCCTATATCGTAATTTTTCTGTGGCTTATGATTTCGTTAGTAAGCCTAAGTCCCTTATGATGCTCCCGTTTTATCAATTTATCGTGCTACCTACCTGTCAATATCGCACTTATATACCTGATAGTACCTGACGACATCAACGACAAACGATTAAACATGGGACCATCATAAGCCTACAGGATGCTTAGCCAAGTTGCCAATCGCTAACGCTTTGTAGCGTATCGTAGTTTTCCCTCTCTGTGACTCTTCCATATTAGCGCGACAAAGACAGTTAGCTGCTTCTCGTTTACGATTGACGATTAAGTGTTAGCGATTGGCAACTTGTCTAAGCACCCTCATGGTCTGTTTCATCATCTCCAAATGAAACATATCCGTTTGGTAAATGTTAGCTGTTCTTTTCTTTTACATGCCTGGGGAAAAGGATAGTGATTTTTTTTATCTGACGATGCTAATTGCTGACTGTCCACTTACAGCGTTAAATGTTTCAGTAACAGGATCGTATGGTTTCGCGGTCTGGTTTGGCATATCCACGAACTGGTGAACGATGCCAAGCGGACCCGTGAGGTCTTCTCCCGGTTGCTTCAGCACTTTCTGTAAAACACACAATTTGATCAATATCAACGAGCAAGCTTATTTCATCAGCAACTTATAAATATCTACGTATTTCCGTATTTTCCATAGCTGATCATTTTGTAAGTGCTTATTTGCTGTCATTATAAGAGATACCGACTCATACTCGAGATATAGTCTAGCTAACCGACTATCCAGTAGAAAAAGGTAGCATAGTCAAATGAGGGCTAGCAAGAGTTCTCGCGTACAATTTTTTGCCACCTTTTTCTACTGACGAGTTGGTAAACTATATCTGCCTTACCATAGCCGTTTCAAACATTTTGGTGGCGATGATCTGCGTGCTCTCGAACATGTCTCGGCCCGGGCCGGATGCGAAGCATTCTTCGCCATGCAGCTTGCATAGCTTCTTCTCCTGATCGCAGACTTTGCCGGAGATGCTACAACGTGGCCCGCGAGTGTTGGGGGACACGTCACCGAGGTTGGTTGACGCGAACGCGCAGACTATGCGACCCTGGAACATAATATTAGGCGCATACATTCGAAAGGGATTATGTTGGAGGATTGTCTTAATGACTTTATTGACTGCCAGGAATACCTAACTCTCGTAGTGCGTTCAGCGAGATTAAGAGCCATAGAGTGCGGCTCCACTGACGCGCAGCGGAGCGGAGCTGTGGGAGCTCGGCCAATGAGACCGCATCACAGTGTTTCGAACTTTGAATTTGAAGAATGTAATCGGTCAATTTTGCACATCTCCGCTCCTCTCCGCATCAGAGGAGCCGCACCCTTACACTTTCCCACGCTGATTTTGTGCCGGAATATAATTTTATACCAGAGTACGAGTATAAGGCGAACATGTTGGCTGACTTGTACCTAATGTTGTAGCTAAGAAATTGACGATGGGCAGCAGCATCATCATAGTGGACACTACTGCTATAGCCAATCCGCTTGCCTAGAGTGGCGATTATAGGTATTTAATTTACCTCCTAATGTGTCCGTATAGTTAAAAGCACCAGCAAGCAATGGACTGAGAGAGGCAGATGATGTGATGTGAATTTTAGTTCGACTGTACCTATTTATAGTAGATATCAGAAGAGAGAGTTTGATATGAGACACTTTACCTTTCCAGGTAATGTCCCGTTGCCGTTCAACGCTTTCTCCATAAGTACCGAAGCATAGCCAACGTTGTCCGATGATATCAGCTTGTTGGTGTTGTTCATGCTGGTGGGATGCACCGCGAACCAGTTGATCACCCCGATGATACGGTTGTCGGGCGCCAGGAAACGAACCTGGGACAACGTTTTGTCGGTATCGTATTTGTATCTGAAATTACAAGGAATGGAATACGCTCTATGTTAGTAGATACCTGAAGGTAACGATATGAATCATTGATTCGTGGACTATCAATTATTCTTTATGATTATGACCTTTTTTACGCACGTATAACATGCATGCCTATGTAAGTGGCTTTAAAGTTGATACACCTAAATGCAGAAAAGGATGCCCTATTCTTGAATAAATTGATTGAATAATTGGCTTAACTGTGCATAAGGTTAGTCGGTGTTGAGTGTAATAGACAATTATTATAATACATTTCACCGAATAAAATTGCATGGATGGCATTATTGAATTACAATTAAATAGATTAGAGTGCTAAAATACTTCATACTTAGCTCTCTCTTCAGGAGGGTTCCGCAAGTAAGAGGTGGGCGACCTGTTGATGTTGGCGTCAAGTAGCTCCGCCTCTCCGTACTCCATCCGGGCGGGCGTCAGGTTGTTGTGAGCCATGACTATACTCTGTGACCGACAATATAATACAGCGTAAATAGCTACGCATATGAAAAGTTAGAAAAACTGTATTTTAAGGGACCACAATTCACCCTACTGCGTACGTAGCTTCTTTGACTTCTTTCGATGCTGACAAAAGGACTTACATGACATAGATATAGGGCAGAAGGTTGTTTAGAATAAAGCATTATGTTGGGAAGTTATTATTTATCGACCCTTTTTTTGCTAACCCAAGGTAATCCGTTATGGATACCACCCGGGCCGGTAGCAACCGGGTGGTTATGTCCGACTCGCACGGACTAAACTCCTGGGGTTTTCCACCGCTCGCTTTGTGTTCGGGGCTTCGGGAACGCTGCTGCTCACCTCCGAGAACACCGCGAGCGTTGCCCTTGTGGACCCGTCTTGTCGGCTGGTTCAGCAGCCTACTCCGCCGATAGCACCTCGGAACACTTGAGGACTATCCGTCTCTTATTTATCGACCCAAATTCAACCCTAAGATTTTACAATATTTTGATTACCTTGAATATGCCGGCAATGTAACTGACATAGGTTTCCTTGACGAAACCGAGGATAGGGAGGTCGAAGAGGAAATGCATCAGAAACCCTCCCGGCGTCGAATGCGTGTGAGTGCCGCTTATAATCACGTTGTTATCGTTGTAAATGTCACCGAAGCGCTTTTGGAGCCGCTTTATTATCTGAAACCGAAAGAAATACCTAAGATAAGTACCTACCAAATCCAAGCATTTTCTTTTCATTGAAACCCACTACACAAATTCAAAATATTAACTTTTGAATATCCTACTTGTCACCACAAAGCGATGAGAATGATGCCATCGAGAGGTGATAGGAAGATCATTATCTGAACAGAGTAGATGATGCTCTGCGAATAGGTCTTCAAAGAGTTCAAAGCATTTAAACCTCCAATTTCGATCATTTGAATTGCCGTGGTCGATTTCTGGGAAATTTGCGATTGTGCGTAGCCCATTATACATGCAATACCGAATTACCGACCTCCTTCCTCACCCCGTGGCCCATCATGGGCGCGTCGACGGGATGAACACGACTCTCTGCGTGCTGTTGGATGTGCATAGCGTAGCCTATTAGGATCATGAAATGCCGACCTCTTTCTAACCCCGTGACCCATCATGGGCACGTCGATGATGACGAACACCACTCTCTGCGTGCTGTTGGATGTGCATAGCGTGGCCTATTAGGATCATGGAATACCGACCTCTTTCTAACCCCGTGACCCATCATGGGCGCGTCGACGGTGACGAACACGACTCTCTGCATGCTGTTGGATGTTCATAGCGTAGCCTATTAGGATCATGAAATACCGACCTCCTTCCTAACCCCGTGGCCCATCATGGGCGCGTCGACGGTGACGAACACGACTCTCTGCATGCTGTTGGATGTTCATAGCGTAGCCTATTAGGATCATGAAATACCGACCTCCTTCCTAACCCCGTGGCCCATCATGGGCGCGTCGACGGTGACGAACACGACTCTCTGCATGCTGTTGGATGTTCATAGCGTAGCCTATTAGGATCATGAAATACCGACCTCCTTCCTAACCCCGTGGCCCATCATGGGCGCGTCGACGGTCACGAACACGACCCTCTGCGTGCTGTTGCCGGTATCGTCGGCCAACACGAACACCCGCGAGAACTGCCGCAGGTGGATGCCGTGCCCGATTTGTTGGAAGTGTGCGTAGCCCATCTGGAATATAAAAATAGGTTTAGCAATTTAGAAAAACCATCATCAGTGTTGCCAATGACCAAAAAAAAAGAATATGTTCGTTCAGATTTTTTAAGGAGATCAAATAGTGTCCGTTTCATTGCGGATTCCCCCTACCTACGCAGGTTGATGGCATTTGTTTTTATTTTCGAGAACTGACAACCAAAACTGAACCTATACTGAGTACGATCCAGGCATAAATTCACAATGGGAAAAAACGAAAGAACTTCTTATTTAACAGTGTGTTGGTTGAACACCGAGTCCCTAATAAATAATAATGAAATTAAATTAATGCATATATATCGCTATAAGTCCGCAATGTGTTTTTTATACATAAGTAATGTGTTGACTTCACTTTTATAAATAACTGGCAATAAATATGTAATTTGAGGAGAAGAACCAGCCTTGGTGCCTACTTTAATTTAGTAAGTAACTTGGGTAGTATAGGTACTTACTAAAAAATATCGTTATTTTTTCGTAAAATAAGTTAATAATTAAATTCATTATTTAGGCTTAGGAATGTCATCGCAATATTTTTGTAGGTCATAAGTGTCATAACGCTCTTGACTTGAGTATTTACTTAACTTATGTACCTGATATAGACACGTCGCAGATGATGCTCCTAAATTTTGATTATAACACATTCTGCTTTTCCTTACGAAGCATAATGTAGGAATTAGGAAGTTATTTGTTACGCACGCACAATTTAATGCAGGTCATACCTATACATTATTTCCATAATCAACTACACGTAGTATTAAGATAAATAATAAAAAAACTACTGAGTAATCGTTTTAAATGCCCACACCAAAACTAGGCTCATAGGTAGAGTCTATGCGGAAGGTGCCCTTACCCACGTTTACCCTAGATGACACTATGTGCAATACGGTAAAGGAAAACATCGTGAGCAAACCTGCATACATCTGCGAAGAATTTCAAGGGTGTATGTGACGTCCAAACCCATATTTTAGTCTTCGGCCGAGACCGAGACCGAGAATAAATTTGATTCTCGGCCGAGACCGAGACTTGGTAGAAAGGATGAAAACGTATAAATTACATAAAAAATCCCTAGCAAATACCTATAGTAAGTCCAACGTCAAACTAAATACAGCAATTTTCTTTGGATAGGTATTTCTATTTTTGAATTTTTTTTTTATGTAGGTACCCCACAAACCGGTATTCCAATTTTAGGTATTTTTATCGATAGTATGCTAGGGGCCGCTTACTCTAAATTATTCCTTCCGTTCATTTTAAAGTGAAACTGAAGTCAGTTCATGTCAGTATGACACCAATAAAATCGCAGTAAGTTCGCGAGATGGCGTCAAGCTTGCCAAATTATAGTTCATTACGAATCTCGGCCACGGCCGAGAGTCCCGGCCATTTTTGGCCGAGAGCCGAGAGGGATTTCTCGGCTCGATTTTTGGCCGAGAATGCCGAGACCGAGACCGAGATCTCGGTCGGACCTTACCAATAAGTACTGGGCCAGCGTTAGGACCACGCAAAATAGGCACGTTTGATGTCGAGTTGCGGAAAAAATTGCCAGAATATAACAACAACAACCGACTCCTATTATTGCTCTAATTCCTTGCTTAGGTTAGGTACTAGAATGATGATGCCGTGCGGCCCGTGCGCCTAGCGGTCAAGGTCGCGATGCCGTAACTACTAGTCCGGCATGCTCATTGCTCATCAATCTCATCATTCAGCTTCAATTACATACATTTTGCTTTTATTAACATTGTTGAGTTTCGAAACAACTAAAGTGCAACCTAGTAATGTAAGTACCTAAGCTCCATTTATAGTACTTAGGTATTGATTTGGTATGCTGTGTTGATGTTGATTTTTAAGTATCGCAGCAAAACAACTTTACGGTGTCCCGTTTTATAAAATTATAATTTCCATCGGTTTTGTATTATACTTAATCGACGGTAACAAAATGGAATAATAAAAAATAATGAAATTTGTTGCTACCTAAGGAAAACAACAACGAGGTCACGTGAAAATGCCCTATTTTTAATATTTTCTACGGTTACACATGAAATAAAACTATGAAAACAGAAAAACTCGCGTATATTAATTGAATCTTCATCCGGACGTGGTCTGCGGGCGACTACTGACAATGGAGGAAAGTTCATAGATCTACCTCTCCATCAAAATAAGAAAGATAGGTACAAAACTAAAGAAAATTATACTAAAACACAGACAATAACATTTTAAGGGTAGTCATCCACCCTTAAATATGTACATACTAAATTTGCGAATTAAGTAACTAGTTATTCATTACAAGTATTTTCAGATTAAGACAAGAGACAAAATAAATACTTAATCTACGCTGGTTCTATCCCTACAACTCTGTCTTGAGAAGTATTCCCTTCCTTTGTATGATTGTATTGTTAGGAAGGTATCCGTTTTCATAGTTATAGGTATTTCATGCCCTATTTTTAGTTCCTAAAAACGCCAACCGCAAACACAGGTAATTAAAAATATGGAACATCAATGGTTAGGTACTACTCCAACCAATTACCTACTATTCCTCAGTTGCTTGAATTTTTTGCGACGATGAAGTCTTAAATGCGATTCAGTTTAGGTTCGGCATGTCAGTTTATGGCAGTTATTTGGAACTGACATACCTATCGCGATTCAGATTAAGCCCTAAACTAAATCGCATTAGTAGGTCGTGGTAGGTAGAACAGGCGAAAGGAAAAATTGCTTGAAATTTTCAAGTTCATCTCGGTGTGATCTCAGAACACGTATCTATGAACAGATCAAGTTTTCCTCCGTGTGCTTCCACGGCATGCGTGAATAATTAGAGTAATGGCACGTTGTTACTCACGAATCCGATCTCCGCGGGTGGGCCGGTGACGTCGGCTATCCCGACGCCGACGCGCAGCGCACGCGCCGTCGCCATGGCCGCGAGGATGCAGATTGTTTGAATTATCATGCTGAAATTAAATTTATTTTGTTTATTTTTGTCCTTAGATCCAAGAGTTACGAAGCTCAAATTTCGGCTTCAAAAAAGGAGGAGACAATTCGACAGATCAATTCTCAATTCGACAGATTTTTTTCTTGTATTTATGTATGTTATTCATTTTTTTATCAGCCTGGGTTAGTGTCCCACTGCTGGGCAAAGGCCTCCCCTCTTTTCCTCCATTCGGCCCGGTGGTCACATTTCTCCCGCCAATTTGGATAGAACGCGTCCAGGTTGTCCCGCCATCTCCTTCTCGTCGGATCTTATTCAATATCTACAAAAATCGTGAACCGATTTTCAAATATTTCTC
Source organism: Thaumatotibia leucotreta (assembly GCA_025490895.1). Lineage (NCBI taxonomy): Eukaryota > Metazoa > Arthropoda > Insecta > Lepidoptera > Tortricidae > Thaumatotibia > Thaumatotibia leucotreta. Next base: position 17,838 of record JALPQI010019450.1, read on the forward strand.
CAACGGGTAAAGCCACAAGACAGTCCAGTTGACACCAAGTCGGGGTCTGATAATGGGATCGGTTTTGGATGGGATGATGGTAGAAATCGGTTGAAGTCGGTTTTTTAATTGTTTAATTTGGTGATTAATTTATTATTATCAAGTCCTTAGATTATTAATTTGTCCAAAATATTATATTAGTCAATTATACGTATAGTTTAGGTGACAGAAAATAAAACAGCTTTAGGGTTAATTAGCTTCTGTGAACCATGGGAAGTCCCATGTCGTAGAGGGTTATTAAAAGCTTGAAACATCGTGCATAGCTTAAAGCTTTGATTGACGCCAACAGCTTTTTGAAAGCCTTAGCCTGCGGTCCTACCGCTAACTTCGACATCCGCGTATTTCAAGGATTTTTCTCTGTCACTAATGACGCCTTAGTCGGAGTGACAGCGACAAATCCCCCAAATATACGAATTTCGATATTCGCAGTTCTAAGTCCTGTAACCAACCAGCAAGCCGTGACTCTTCTTGGCCACTGTAATGAATATATCTTTTTTTTAGGCTTGGTTATAAGAAAAGGGTTCAGAAAAGAAGTGTGCGTTAAAGGACCATGCGTCAAAATTGCCCCAAGACCAACAAACATGAGAGTTAGATCATTAAATAGGTCTTTAACTTTACTTCATTTCATTATATGGGCACGAAATCGAATTCCATTGCAGAACTGAGATATTCATATATTTGTCAGCCTGAATACGAGCTAATTCTGTAGAAAACCTCTGTAGATTTTGCCACTAGTTTATTTTGGTAGCTGCAGCTACCAGTGATCACCCTGATTTTGTATGTAAAAAAAGGCTAATGTCAAAAGAAAAAAGAAACTAAGCGAGTGAGGTGATTAACATACAATCACGTGTGCACAATCTTTTTTTTTACACACTTCGATATCCTAATGATTAACGACCAGTATCTCTGATCTATGAGATATTCATATTTTTGTCAGTGTGAAATTGTGAATACAATCTTCACACTGACAAATATGAATATCTCAGTTCTGCAATGGAATTCATCTTGGTGCCCATAAAATGAAATGAAGTAGATTTAAAGACCTATTCAACAATGTAACTTTTAGCTGTGTTGACTTTGGGGCAAAGTTCCATACAAGGTTGGGCATGGTCCTTTAAAAAAAAGAGTTCACATGCTTTTGCAAGATAACCGTAAGCAGTACCTATGCAACAGTTGCGGCAATTTGGCAATGAGTATAAGTTTGTATATTATTAACATGATCCACATCAAGGTTAGAAGATTGTGCATAAATAGTTGTACAGTCGAGGTCATTAAATATAAGTGTGCATTCTAGACATCAAAATAAACAAAAAATATTATGAGACCTAATGTCAAATTCTCAAAAAAAAGGTACTTAGGTTTTTTGAATTCTTTTTAACATTTCCAATACTTTTTATCATTACAACAATTTGTTAAATGATTTTTTTAGGGACAGGTTACTTCGTCAAGTCTATTCTTATTTTTTGATTGCCAGGCAAAAGGTGTGTTAATATTAGAACACATTGTGATAGCATTGTAATCAAAAAGAAGTTTTATGACGAGTTACGTCAAAAAACTTATTTCTAAGAAAGGTTAATTATCTCTGGAACCAAGCCGAATCCAGGAAATTTTATATAACATTAAATACTCTAAATATGCTCAGGAATTCAGTATTAAAATCTTTCGGAATGCTAACGGGCACCGTGTATAGCATCTTACAGAAGTAAGTTAGAGATGCGATATCATAAAATGACTACGTACTCTAATTCTCAATGTTCAGCTCTATTTCCGCGACAGAAAGACACCAGTAGGAACAGAAATAAAAGCACTTTCCGATACAAGCCACGTGCTACGGAAGGAACGGTCAATGTCAGCGCGGCGCTGCGCGCGAGTGGAATTCAGATACAGTATGCATATCCTTAGTTCCTAAGTAAAGCAGTAAAGCAGTAATCGATCTATGCAACAATTTAATTTCTATGTGTGCCTCATTTGCACCAATATGTCAGTACGTCCGATTTGCATAAAAATTAAGTTATAATTTAGTGTGTTAGTTCATATCATACCTACGCGTACGCTAAATTTTTATAGCTCCGACTAAGCAGTGTGCTTATGCTTACCATTAGCTTCCGCCGCGTTAATATATGATATTGTATTATTATCAAAATTAAAAGCCTTAAAAAATTACGACAATAACCAAATTTTAAATGGGCTTTCAATTCAGAAACTCATATCATAATTATACTTTACTTTGTCGAAAAAAATACATATGCATTTGCATATATCTTGTCCCAAATTATTATTGAAATATTTATATAGGCGACTACAATTTAAGAATAAGAATAAGAATAAAAAAGTTTTAATAGTTTAAATTTAATAGGCACCAACTTTTTGAGAACTCGCTTCGCTCGCGTTTCAATTTTGCACTTGCGGGTAAAATACAACTTTGTACCTTGTATATTATTATTTATTCATTGAAAAAAAATACATATATTTCATATTTACACAAGTAATATAGTAAATAAGAATGTATGTGAAATGAAAACTTTTTATAACACTTATAAGCCAGGGTTCGGATATCTCGTAGCACGGTAAGACGTTAGAGAACCACGGAGTCGATTATAACGTAAAAGTCAAGTCATACTCATACTCACATACTCATTCCAAAAGATGATTATAAACGGAATAAATATAATTTGGAATTGAATTCAACTATATTTTAAATGAAAAAAAAACTGCCACACTAGGTATGTTGTATATTACGTAAAAAAACACTCAAACAAAAAATATGATTAATTAAGGGTCTGGATGTTGCTGATCAGTGCTCAAGCTCTCCTATTCTCATTACAGCTAAAGATGTTGCCTCTGTAATAAAGAAAATGACCAGGGGAAAATCTCCTGGGCACGATGGACTAAGCATCGAGCACCTGCAACACGCTGGCCACCACATATACAGGTTGTTAGCTATGTTTTTTACTTTTGGATTGAGACACTCCTACTTGCCGGATGGGCTTCTGAAAACCATTGTTGTACCAATATTAAAAAATAGAACAGGCGATGTGTCTGATATTAATAATTATCGACCAATTTTTTTGAGTACAATTGTCGCAAAGGTTCTTGATGGTGTGCTGGAGCGTCACCTCAGGGGCTACGCTAATCTCGACGATAGACAATTTGGGTTTCGAGCAGGTATGTCCACTGAGAGTGCTATTTTGGTTCTAAAGCACACTGTCAGGTACTACACTGACAGGAGGACACCCGTTTGCGCTGCTTTCGACCTTGTAATGTATGAAAAACTATGGGAGAAGTTGCGTAAGGCGGGTTTGCCTCAGGAACTTATTATGTTGTTAAAATATTGGTACAGCTCTCAGCGGAATTTCATTAGGTGGGGGGTGTCGGTCTCGGACGGGTATAAGGCTCAATGTGGAGTGAGACAAGGAGGTTTAACATCTCCATTGCTATTTAACATTTATGTTAGTCAGCTGATCGTTGAGCTCAGCAGCACCATGGTTGGCTGTTCAATTGGAGGTAAAATGGTGAACAATATAAGTTACGCTGACGATATGGTGCTGCTGAGTCCTTCAATCAGGGCCATGAATGAATTGCTGAAGGTGTGTGATTCGTACGCCAAGTCTCACGGACTCATCTATAATATTAAAAAAAGTGAAATGCTTATATTTCGAGCTGGTAACAAGACCTTACCTGTAGTTGAGCCCGTGACACTTGGAGGTGTTGCCTTGAACAGGGTGTCCAGTGTCAAATACCTTGGACATATACTTTCTGAAACTTTGAAGGATGATGGGGATATTGAAAGGGAGCGCAGGGCACTGGCTGTGAGAGCAAATATGTTGATTCGCAGGTTCGCGCGTTGTACAGTGGAGGTCAAGAAGACATTATTTATGTCTTATTGTCAATCATTCTACACGTGCAGCCTGTGGAGCAATTATACGAAGCGCGCTTACAGTGCCCTGCGTGTCCAATTCAACAATGGGTTCAGGATGCTGTTGGGGCTATCACGCTTTTGCAGTGCCTCTGGCATGTTTGCGGAGGCGCGCATGGACGATTTCTATGCCAAAATGAGGAAAAGAGTAGCTTCTCAAATAAATCGCCTGCGGGCTAGCTGCAACAGCTTGCTGGCCGATATCGCCAGTAGATTGGATAGTCCATTTGCTAAACACTGGGCGTCCCTTCATTGTCCTATATACCAGGACCCAAAGTAAGAAAAAAAAATTGTTTAGTTTAGAATGTACTAACACTAGTCATGTAAGTCTGTAATTAATACTCTATGGGCAAATTGGCCTGAAATAAAGTATATTATTATTATTAACTAAGCTTCTAGTTTGTAATATCCATAGAACACGTAGATAAAATGAAATTGAAAGCATTTTTGACTAATTATCTTGGTACATGAGGATCAGTATGAGTATAAGTTGACTTTTATGTTAAAATCGACTCCGTGGTTCTCTAACGTCTTACCGTGCTACGGGATATCCGAACCCTGCTTTTTGAAAGATAGCTGACAAAATCCAGAGCTCGAAAACGGAACTCAAAAATAGGCACGTTTTTAACATTTTTTGGTTCTCACTTAGTACTTAATTAATATTATGCGTGAACCTTTGACGTGGATACTGAAGAAAGGAAAATGTATGACAAGTTTACCTCAGCTTATTTTAAGGTGAAAATTCCGCTTCTAATAAATTGCACGTTTGGTACTACCTATTAATGCACGCGTGTACCTTAAACAAGAACTGGTAGAATTTAAGTACGTCGAACTAATAAAATTAAGTACGAACATGCGTACAAATAAGTAATGACCCATAAAATATGGCTCGATATTTTATCGTTAATGATAGTTACGGTATGTAGGTACCCATATACTTAATTACATACTCACATACTATATTATACAGGGTGATCAATCCAAATGGGTCAGTATGGAGGTTTTCCCTTGTAGAGCTAATTGTAACTGTCCTTTGATTGTTATCAATAGTAGAGACGATAATGGGAAAATTTGTGCGTTGAGAGGAACAGCTCTGAAACTACCAAAAAGTCCCTATTACCTACCTCTGGTAGAAATTTCAGAGCCCACAACGCACAATTTTTCCCATTGACGACTCTACTATGTAGGTATTGGTAACTTGAACTCGCAGCGCACTATTTTGACCAATTTTGTCCTAAACCGGCGACTCTACTACAAGGATAAGAATGCCTTTAAAGTATGTGATCGTATTTTATTGTATACAGTCACGTAATCAGTCATACAAACTACAGGGTTTTTTTCGTTAAATTTAAGGGAAACTTATTTAGGTCAAATATAATAAATTTCTCTAAAAAACGAGTCATCTTATCTCTTACTGTGATTTAGTTATTGAAAGAGATAAAATAATGATTGAACAAGTGTGTTGTGACCTTTATTACATTCCTAATGTTACTTACATATTTTGACTTAAGGTATAAGCTAGATGTCTCATCGCGACCGCACACGGGAACAACAGCTGGACGAGACCTCAAGTGGAAAATTGAAAATCGACAAGCAATAAAGGACTAGTTTAGTGAAAGCGAAACAAACTGGTAAATTGTGCGTTAAGTTTACTAGGTTTCTCTTAAGTCGTTTCTTGTTACAAAAAGTCTGGCTCTTCAAGTCTCACAGAACTGTAGGCATTGAGTTCGTGAGTCCTGGTACTGAAACCAAACATTGTATAACCGAGTCTATATTAATTCGCATAATTTATTACGCATACTTCAAATTGGCATAGCGTTGTTAAGCATACTATTTAAGTGGCATAAGCATAATTTCGCATAAACGATTACGCATAATGTATTTACATATAACGTAAACTATCATAACGATGATTTGGAATAATTAGGATGAGCATAATACTAATTGGTTTGGTTTTTTTACTTGTGCGTTGTGCGTAGGTATAACAGTTAATGTTTAGGTCTTGACATATTTTATTGACTGATATACATGTATATGTATACCTTCTTTTATAGTATTTTTATAGTAAATATTGATTATTTTAATTTTTACACACATTTTTACCCTAGCAATTTATAATGTTCATAAATACGGGATACATAATATAAATAACAATAATTTTATACGGGATAGAGTTATCGTTGCGCCTACCCATTCAGTCATTTCTTTACTAATAAAATTGATTATTAAATACCTAATGTTTTATTTAATTGATAGTATCTGACGTGTTCATTAGGATGTGTAGGAGATACCGACGAAAGCTTGGCTTCAATTTCGCTTCGTCGCACCTGCTTATTAGTATTTTGAACCTAATCTTACTGTCTTGTTTTACCCTGATCTGCCTCATTCGCTTGATTTCTAAGTTTATGCTAATCCATATTAGGATGAATAAAAGTTATATTTAATAATGTTATGCATATTTCAATTATGCATAATCAGTAATATGCGTATTAAGCATTATGGAATTTTATTATTTTTCCTATTCAATATTATGCTTAATTATTTATGCCAAATCCGTTATGCGAATTCATATTAGGACTATTAATATTAGGCATATTAAAGGTGACCCTGTATAACCAGCTCTGAAATAGGTAACACCTGAGAGAGACCTGGGAAAGACCGACTGCCGAAAGACTTATTTTTTCAAATCACTATGTGACCTATATTTAATTAGGTATGATGTACAAACTGCAACAATATAAATTGTCCGGCTGATGCCCAGAATAAAGCTCTGACACTTTAAAAAAAACCGGCGAAGTGCGAGTCGGACTCGCGCGCAAAGGGTTCCGTACCATTATCAATTTATTATTTAAAAAATACAGTTAAATCAACCTACTTCAAAAACTATAGGAGGTAATTTAATCAAACCAAAAATCGTTGATAGAGTTTATTAATGTGCATAACATATATTTTTTTTAGAATTTTATATCGCGTAGTTTAAAAAATAAAGGGGGGGACACATTTTTCATACTTTGAGAGCTGATATCTCGAAAATGATTTGCTTAAATAAAAATAAAATGTATAAACCTTCATATCATTTTCAAAGACCTTTCTATTAATACCCCACACGCTTATATACAACTAAAAATTTTTTTTTATCACCCAGTTACATGTATGGAGGGCCCCCACCCCAATGGTTTTTTTTACAATTTAGTATCATAATCCTGTAGCGGTTCATACAACACATACCCTTACCAAATTTCGTTACTGTAGCATTTATAGTTTCCGAGTAAATTGGCTGTGACAGACGGACAGACGGACAGACGGACATGACGAATCTATAAGGGTTCCGTTTTTGCCATTTTGGCTACGGAACCCTAAAAACCGGCTAAAAGCATGTCGGGCCACGCTCTGTGTAGGGTTCCGTAGTTATTCAAAAACAGCTGGGTCGATTATGGTCGAAATAGTTTTATTGCAAAGTTGGTACCTATTCTATAAGGCCACTATTCTTGAGTTATTTCATATTTTTTGGACAAAACTTAGAAGGGAAAACACTTTTGTTTTTCTGGATTGGTTTAAGCGGTTATCTCCGAAAATATTTATTTTAGTAAAAAAGATTTTTTGAGACCCTTATTCTTTAAAAAAAAAACCTATTCAACGATACCCCACACTATAGGATCACAACAAAATAAAAAAATCATCCCTACTTTACCAGTAGGGGAGGAACCCGAATTATTTTTTCTCTATATTTTATTCTATCATTTTGTCGGCGTGACGTATACCTATACCAAATTGCAATTTGGTATAGGTATACGTAGGTACTATACTAACGGCTACTGAGCTATGCTGCGGACACCCAGACAGACGGACATGGCGTAACTAAAAGTTTACTTCGGAAACCTAAAAAATAGGTGTGCTTGTAGCTTAATGCTATATATTGTTAGATATTGGATATCTCGCTTTAAGCAAAGTCAAGAGTTTTTCCAATATACCTATACTAATTTCCTCATCATTTACCTTAGCCGAGGTAGCTAAGTGAGGCTCGACCTAGATGTCGCATGTCGCAGTTGAAACAAGCAACTTTCAACAGTTTTGACTAGCTATTCGCATTAATTCAGGGTACGCCTTGTTGCTTAAGTGCAGGTAAATATCAGCATTAAATACTACCTATGTACTCGTATCAACCTATGTCTTAGATATTTTAGATTAATAATTAATTTTGACATAAAAATAAAATATAAAATCTGCAATTTTTTGGACTCGATCATGACTCGATATGTTTATCAATTTGATATGTTAACTAAACCGAGACTTAAATTAATCACGTAGGTACTGCTGCGTAAGTACGTTCATTGTGTATTTTACAAATATTTCTATTCCAGCGTGGCATAAGTAGGAAGTAGGTACGTAAGATACCGATATGGTATCACATCACACCTCTCCGTCAATCCACTCCCGATTTTTAATTTAAATGAAAAATGCCAATCCCATTTACTTAGTCCCATTTAGTCCGGGTCATGGCTGGTCCAACAGGTCTCCATCGCTGTACAACGTGGTAGGGCAGCGAGCGTGATGGGGACTTTTGGACCAGGCGTGGCGCAGCAGAGTTTTTAGTATAGTATAGTTTTAGTATGTTATTTTAAATTAGTTTTTATTGTATTGTTTATTTAAATTACGTGTCTTTATTTTTGTAATGATTGTGATCGTTTTTGAAATAAATTGACTTTAACATCCCATTTAATGAAATATGTTTATTTGGTTAATCATAGAATGGAATTCTTAGGATACCTATAATTCACATAGGTGCCTAACCTTCCGTTTACCTAAGTAACCTTGTCCGTGACCACACTGACTCGCTTTTAGTTTGTGACCGAACATATGACTATAACTATTTATATATATTATCAGCAATTTTTTCCTGCGAAATCTTTAGTAAAACTTTAAAATTTATAGGGATAAACCTACTATATTATAAAGTATCTAGGTACCTACGTAATTAATAACCAAACAAATAATAAACACCAAATTAAAAATTTAAAAACAACCGTCTTCAACCGATTTCTCCAATATTCCATCACCAGAACCCGACTTGATGCCAACAGGGCCATCTCGGTTTATTCTGAAGTAGGTTAAAAAAGTATTATCGAAATCGGTTGACGTGGTATGAGTATTCGTCAATTTGTCGTGCACATGGTTAATGCAAATTTAAGACTTATATGGTTCTATCATGGAAGCTATTGTCAGAACTGGACCAAATTAAAATGGGACCAATCGGTGAGCATCAACTTTTAAATAAAAAAACAATTATCAAAATCGGTTCACTCAGTCGAAAGTTATGAGGTAACAAACATAAAAAAACATACAATTGAATTAAGAACCTCCTCCTTTTTTGAAGTCGGTTGTTAAAACATAGGCAACCGTTATTGGCACCGCTTTTCTTAAAAATATATTATGCCCTTCTCTTGAACAATTCAAAAATTCAAGCTTTTAGACATAGATTGTATTGTTCGAAGAATTTCGAATTTATTTATTAAATTAATTCAAGCTATTTTAGAAAACATGAGTTACTTAAGTAAGAGCACCTACATAAAGTAAAAAATATGAATTTCGACGGGCATCATTCAATATTTTTCCTAATAATATCATTTTCAAATTACTAAGCTAATATTTAGATCCATTAGCTCTTATCGGTCGTAGCTTGCTTGATATTAACAATATCGGGCAATTAGCGTAATTAAGGTTTCAGGCTTTTTCCTTAAAATTACGACCATGACGCCATGAGAATGCAATGTACCTAATATTGATTAAATTATGGAACCTCACCGTCTAAAAACGATCAGTTGAATAGATATAATCCAGTAGAATTATATATAGGGTTCCTACCTACTAATTGAGACTGAGGAATTACTTTTTGACTTGGTTGGTTATTCCGTTATTCCGCATTGTTTATTTCGACTTCGCTTTGGTAATATGTATTCAAATTTGTACCTAGCTATAAATGTTTTTTTGATAAATAATTAATTTATAGGAATAATTATAATTTATAATAATACCTATAGGTTTAGACAAAAAATACAAAACATTCTTAAAATTAATATAATAACACCTAAACTAAACCACCACATCCCCCAAGTCCCTTCCTTGCTATGGGAGAGGGCCCATAACACTGGCACGTATAAAGTAAATGTTATATTGGGCCTTGAACTTACAGGGGAGCGACCTCGGCGTCATGCACGGAAGCCTTCGTTACGTTTTCCTTTAATCTTATTGTAGCTGTTACGATTAATGTGAGAAACTTGTCACTTTATCCTTGCCATTATAAAGGCGCTTTTGAGACATTTCTTCGTATAAAGGTACCTACTAGCCAATTCCGTTCTTATGGTAAGGCAAAAAGTGGGACATTTTTACTAAAACGCTCATAAAGAATACAATATTGATTAGTACATAAAGAGTATAAAACATTTAAAAATATTGGACTATTTCGAGGATTTTCATAAATACCGGTTTCGGTCCCTGAAGAAAACATAACATCACAATGGAAACGATCATGTTCATGATTTTGGTTTTCATTAAGCCCTTAATTATGTTCTTTTTTCCAGTCAACCCATGAATTTATTTATTCATCCATTTCTGTTGCGTCAAGTGAATAAGTATTATTGCAATAGCGAAGCCCCATTGATGCATCATAGCAACAAGTGCATTAGAGACAGAGTCGTCGAGTTTCACAACAGTTGCACTTTCATCGCGGCCCGGCCGGTTATTGCAGCTAGCTATGCGTAGTACACGCGATGTTTTCTGTGCGTCTGCGTTTTTAGGGTTCCCTAATAAAATGTATAAAAAGAAATCTTTCACACCCTCATCTCATAGCGGCATTTAGATCTGTCACATAGCTAAACCACTAATTGGAGTTCGAGGCCAAAGAAACTACGACAGATGCGTTACTGTCAAATCTGTCAAAGTCTATTATGTCATTGTCAAATAAAGTTTTCAGGTTTCGACAACTTTTTTGTCATTTAATTAATTAATTTAAAATAATTCCAAATAAAAACATTACATACCTGTGTAATGTTACCTTTTTGTTTAATATGGCTGTCACAACTAGGATTTTCTTAAAAACACGTAAATACCTAAAAACTTTTCTTTTCTCTAAACTAACTTTGATATGACAAAATTTAATTGTAGAGAACTTAAAATGACAAGAGCCTACGTTTCAAAGCCTATTTTAAAAAGAAGTTGAATTACCAGTGAACAAAAACGACAGCTTGTCAATGTCCATGATATCGACCCGATAAAGCTCTTTCTTATGAATCTTATGATCTAGTGGATAAAATTATACATAATAACTAGATACCTAGTACCTACCTATACACATTCAAAAGCGTTGCAATTCCAAACGTCAATATTGTAACTACCGACAGCTAGTTTCACAATATGTATGGATCGTAGATTTTATGGTAACTTTTTGAAAGATGGTCCCAAAGTAAAACTTGGCTGTAATCATGAGTAGATCCAGAAAATATGATTTGTATCATTGTGAAAGATGTCACCCAGTACCTATATTTAATTTGGAATTTAGTTTTTTGATGATGGGGTGTATGGCGAAGCTAAACATGGCTGGACCAAGTGGGTCGCCTTGTTAACAACCTACGGAAGAAAACAAAACGTTAGATCAGTATGATAATTTAGATGCGGAACTATAGCACTGCCAAAGAAATTTGTAGGTCAAAGGAATTTTACGAATACGAAATGTGAATATAAAGCACACCACAAAGTATTATTTTCTGCAATTTTCTAAACATATGCAGAAATAGGGTTTTAATTTATGTGTAGTTAAATTGCTGTA